>JAGFNX010000257.1:0-125867 GCA_017657125.1 Scopulariopsis brevicaulis
CCCCCCCCCCCCCACCCGCCGCACCGCCCGAGCCACAGCCATGAACTTCGACTCGGGAACGGCGTACCCCGACTCGGACGCCGACGACGAGTATGACGGCGCCATCGCAGACAGCTCGCCCGTCCTCGACGACCCGTCGCCCTACGACTCGGAGCTCCCGTCGTCGAACGAGCACACGCCCACCACGTACGGCCACCGGACGAGCGCCGACCGGCTGCCCGAGACCATCATATCCGAGTGGACCGCCGACGAGTGCGCGGATTTCATCGGGAGCATCGGGCTGCAGCAGTACTCGGATGTGTTTATAGGTTGGTCTGGCCTGGGGTCCGCGGAGGGCGAGGTGGACGGCTCCTGACTGGTGGCAGAAAACGAAATCGTCGGCGAGGCGCTGATAGCGCTGCTGCACGACGACCTCAAGAGCATGGGCATCAACAGCGTGGGCCACCGCCTCACCATCCTCAAGAGCGTGTACGACGTCAAGAAGGCCCAGGACGTCGAGGTAGAAAGCGACCACTACATGCCGCTATGTACGCTGCTCCCCTCTCCCCACCTCACTCGACCAACACACTGACACTGACCCCCCCTTCCCAGCCGCCGACGCCGAGGCCCAGTACTCCAACGCCACCCTCAAGGACATCAAGCAGCTCGTCGAGCAGCTGCGCCTCCGCGACGAGCGCATGAACCTCTTCGAACAAGACTTTCGCCGGCTGACCGAGGACTTCCGCCGCCTGCGCGAGGACATGCTCCCCGCGCTGCGCCTCGTCAAGGACGTCCAGCAGCCGCTCCCCACGAACCCGAACCCGAACCTAAGCGCCCAGACCTACAGTTACGAGGGGTCGACGCTCTCGCCCCCCGCCCCCACCCCGCCGCTGTCGCAGTCCGCCGGCTCCATCCGCAGGCAGTACTCGACCAAGAAGCTGGCGCTAGGCTCGATGCCCAAGAGTAGCTCGCCGACGCCGGTGCAGGTCACGCACGAGCAGAGCATCGCGGAGAGGGCGCTCGACCCCACGAGCGCGGCGGAGCGCGCGGTGCTCTCATCGTCGCACCTCGCGGCCATGAACGGGTCCGCGCAGAACACGTCGCCCAGCTTCCCGCCGCCGAACATGCCGTCGCCTACGTCCCCGCCCCCGACCGCGGGTCTAGGCGGCGGGCCGCAGCTCCTGGCGTCGCGGTCCTACCGCGAGGCGCCGACGTCCTCCTCGCGCTCGACGTTCGGGGGCGACGACCACTCGAAGCAGGCGCAGCAGCAGCAGCAGCAGCAGCAGCAGCCGCCACGCCGCAACGAGACACCAGCTCCCGACACGCCCGGCTCCAACGCGTCGGTAGAGATCTTCAAGTCCTTCCGCGTGAGCATGGACGACCCGTGCCACAAGGTGCTCCCCGCCGCGCTGAAGAAGTACCAGATCAACGCGCCGTGGGACCAGTACGCGCTGTACATTGTGTACGGGGACCAGGAGCGGTGCCTGGGGCTCAACGAGAAGCCGCTGATCCTATTTAAGCAGCTGGACCGGGAGGGGAAGAAGCCCATGTTTATGCTGCGGAAGACGAATAGCGCGCAGGTGGAGGGACAAGGGGAGGGGGGTGGGGTGGGGTTCGCGGGGTCGGCGAGGGGGGCGGCGACGGGGTATGATCCGCCGGGGGGGATCATATGAGGGGGGGATGTGAGTGTGTGGATGAATGGGGTCGGTGCCCGGGTAGCGGCCCTGCGACTTGGAGTTGGCTGCATAGCGCTGCGTATGGGACGGGCGCGCTCGGGTTCTTGTCCGAGCTCGGGCTCCTGGGGAAGCCCCGTGGGCCCTTTTGGCGACCTCTGGAGGCGGATATATCCCGGGTAGGGGCAATGATGCCGAGGCTACGGGTTGGACAGCGGTAGAGAGCGTTTTTGCACCGGGAGATTGAGGTTTTTGGACCGTAGGATACCAACGAGGGGGGAAGCCCCAAGTTTCATACTTGGTGAGTGGATGTTTTGGGACTAGGATACTTGGGGGAGATGTAGCGAGCGCATGTAAAACTGGATTGGGAAACCTGGTTTTGTGAGATGCTGGGGCTGGGGTGCTCGAGTTTTTGGTTGGGCACCCCTTCACCCCCCCATGTAAAGTTCTGGTGTTGGCCTGTTTGCGGTTTTCTGGCATTTGGGTTGCTTTTTGTTTTTCAACATGTGGAGTTATAACTCTGGATTTTGGATATACAATGTTTCTTCTTAATCACTGTAGAATATTATGTTTCCTTCCCGTCGTGTCCGAGACGCCGAATGCTTCTCCCGCTCTTCCATCTTCCTTCCTCCTTCGGTATCGGGGCCAACATCTGACCTCTCCCCCGTTTCAAGGGGAAAAAAAGGATATCCGCAAAGAGACAAGCGAGAAGGATAAAGGGGAAAAAAGAGAAAAGAAAGGAGGGTAGGAGGAGGGGGAAAAGAAAAAGGAAAGATCCCGTCCTGAGACAAGGCCCCGGATCTTAGAAATGCACGCTCCTCTTCTTCTGCACCTTCTTCCTCCTCTCCTCCTCCCTCTCGCGTTCCCGCTCCCGCTCCCTGTCCCCGCGGAATAGCGAGCTGACGAAGCCCTCCACCCTGCTCTTGTGGCCGCCCTGGCCCTGCCCTTGTCCTTGCCCTTGTCCCTGGCTCTGGCTTTGGCCCTGGTTGTGGTCGTAGGAGGGATTGTACCCCTGCGCCCCGTACGCATACGGCTCCGCGCTCACAGGCCTCGGCGGCAGCGCCCCGGACGCGGAAGCCCCCAGCGAAGGCGACGGCCGCGGCGGCAGAGGCGGCAGCAGGCCTCCCTGGCCCGGCCCCTGCGACGACGGAGACTGCACCTGCGGCGATGGGGACTGCGCCGGCGCCGGCGACTGCGGCTGCTCCCCCGGGACCCCGTACAGCTGCCTCAGCCTCTCCGTCTCCCTCTCCACCTCGGCCTCGCGCCGCGCCTTCTCGCGCGTCTCTTCTTCTTCTAGCATCCGCCGTATGCGGTCCTGCTCCTCGCGGTCGCGCCTCTCGCGGTCTTGCGTTGCGGGTGGGCCTGCGGCCTGCGATTTCTCTTCCGGGACTGTGCTTTGCGCGGAGGGTGCGGGGCCGGAGGGGGGCCCAGAGGGGGGAGCGGGGGCAGCGCCGGCCATGGCGGCCGCCGTCGCGGGCTGGATCCCCGCGGGCCTCGACTCGCGCCTCTTGCCCGCTCCGGCCGCCGAGAGATTAAACGGGTCCCCCTTGTTCAGGTACAAGCTCCTAATCGCCTCGGCGCCCAGCAAAAGCACCACCTCGAGCCCCTTCCGGTCCTCGACCTCCACCCTCCTCAGGTTCGGCTCGTAGACCGTAACGGCGCAGTCACCCCCCCGCCCCTGCCCGAACAGCGCGACGGTGATGTCCGGCTCCTTGCTCCGCTTGCCGTCGACGGACCGGCCGACCATGTAGCACGTCATGTCGCGGCTCATGCGGCCGTCCTTCTTCCACTTGAAGAAGACCTTGGGGACGGAGGCGTCCTGGGTGGGCGGGGCGTCGGAGCGGTCGAGGGCGGAGGACGAGGGGATCCGGAAGGTGCGGGTGGGGAGGTCGAAGTCCCAGGACTCGGAGCGGTTCCAGGTGCTGGGGGTGTGCCGGAGGGGCACGGACTGGTCGGGGTTGTAGAGGGTCAGGGTCGTTGTCGAGGGTGTGGTGGCCTCGGGGCGGGAGTCGCCGCCCGTGGAGGGGGTGGACCAGGTCGGCTCGACGAGGGTTTCGGCGTAGATTATGGAGGGGAGGGAGGGGTCTGTTAGGGCGACGGCGTAGCGGTTGGGCGAGGCGGAGGGGGCCGGCCGGCGGATGAGGTAGGAGGGGACGGGGTCGGAGCCCGAGTGCGCGTAGTGGAGGAGGGTGTCGGCGGGATTGTCCGGCGAGGGGAGGAAGCGGAAGGTCGGGAGGTTTTCGTCGAGCATTTTGGCGGTGTTGGTGTGGTGATAGAGGGCGGATGAGGTGAGGGGTCTAGGGTGTTGAGAGGGTTGAAGACGTCGAGGGGTGTCGAGGTGGGTGGATGTCGCCAGCGCGGATATGAATGAAGCTCAGAGATGCTCGCTAACGAGGGTCGCGCGCTTTTGACCTGAAGGATAAGATGATCAACAATAGAAACAGGTCCAGCTCAGCCTTGCGTCGACTCCAACTGCGCCACCCGATGCCGCGGCACGAGCTTCGAATCAAGCGACGAGAGCGGGGACGTGATAGGCCGCGCGTGCAGGGAAGAGGGAGGTGGGACTGGGGGGGATGACGTTGGCTTGCTCGACCCCTCCACGTAATTAACGCTGCCCTGGAACTGCACTGTGACGCGTCGACATGCCCGTGGTTCTAGCGTTGCCCCACTCTGGACTCTGTCCATTTTTAGAAGCTTTAGGGTTGACCCGGACTTAGCACGATGCCTCTTCGGGGACTGTCTCCATCCGGCATTGAGCTTTCCACTGCACTTCCCACAGGGCGTCACGTTTCGCTATAATCGGGAATTAATGACTCTCAACACGTTCCTGTTACCAGGCGATTCTCCATCTCAAATATGCTATTGTACCATATCCAACGCCAACCCAGATACCCGTGACGCCCCAACTCCATGCTAGCCAAAAATCCCTTCACGATCCATTTGTCCCTTGACTCCCTCGTGTCTAGCACCAGCTAGTTCCATCCACCTTCTCCCCCGAGTATCCTCGTCAGATCCGGCCTCGACTCTCCCGACATCGAGACCCAGCTTCAACGCCGTACCCGCCCTCGCCCTCGCAACCCGGACACCGCACCGCACACCGAAACATCACTCATCCGCCGACTCGTGATACAACCTCTCCGTCCAATCGAAAACATGATCATACGCAAACCCCTCCCTCTTGAACGCCCGCCTAAATAACCCCCTCAGGTATCCATACCGCGGCTTATCCCGGAACCCCAGCCCCCGCGTGTAGTCCAGGTACGTGGCGAACTCGGCCGGGAGCTGGCTGCAGATGGTCTCGACGTTGAGGTCCTCCTTCAGCATCCGGACGCGCTCCTCCAGCGAGTTGTCGGGCTCGTTGGACTCGCGGCCCCAGGGGAGACCCCCGCGGACGAGGTAGATGAGGACGTAGCCGAGGGACTCGAGGTCGTCGCCCCAGGTCTGCTCTGTCTGGTGTGTTAGTCGCTTGGAGACCCCCGGGCCCAGATAGAAAGTGTGGAAGGGGGGGGGGCAAATGGAAAGGGGAAAATGGAAAGGGGGAAAGAAGGATGGGGGCTTACCGCGCCCGCGGTGGTTATTGAGTGACGCAAACTCCGCCGTCCCTCGGAACGGTTGCCACGGCAGGTTCATGTCGTACAACGCCGCCGCCCGCTCCCACCTCCTCGCGAGCCCAAAGTCAATCGCGTAGAGCGTGTTCCCGCTCTTGCCCACCCCCATGAGGAAGTTATCCGGCTTCACGTCCCGATGCACGTACCCTCTCGCGTGGATCCCCTGCAGCCGCGAGATGGCCTGATCCGCAACCATCAGTACCGTCTTGAGCGAGAGCCGCCGCCCGCAGTACGTGAGCAGGTCCTCGAGGGAGGGGCCCAGGAGGTCTGTCGCGAGGACGTCGTACTCGCAGGAGCGGCCGTGCCAGAGGAGCCGGGGGACGCCGACGCCGCCGACGCCGCCGGCCATGGCGGCGTAGACTTGTGCCTCGTGGTCGAGGCCTGTGGGGGGCATGTCGGGGCGGTCGTGCATGTAGTTTAGCTTTAGGGCTACTTCTTCGTTTGTGTGGGTGTCGGTTGCTGGGTTGGTATGTGAGTAGCGGTTTAAGAGGAGGGGAAGGGTTGGTTTACCTGTGAAGACGGCGCCGAAGCCCCCGGAGCCGATCTTGCGCCCGAGGCGGAATCTGTCGTTGATGAGGATGTCCTGGAATATCACGGTCAGCACGTGTCCTGCATACCATCAATGGTACGGTGAGCACGGCCAAAGCTCATACCTCCATGTCTGTCCGTGTAGATGCGAATCTGCCAATTGTGACGAGAGATCCATCCGAGAGAGGCAGACTCGCACACGATAGCCCCGAGACGAGGACTTATATAGACCGGCCACGACATCGTGATATCCTCTTCGCGACAGAACCGGTCGACCACGGCGAGAGGGCACACTATGGCCGATGAATCTTGGTGCCGACATCTTTGTGGGTTTGTTGGGGCTAGGTCCTTGTTGTTTCGCAGGACAAACATCTTCGTTTATTGAGACAAAGTCTTGGTTGTCCCAAATGGCCATGTCAAAGGACGCCATTGCGCCGGAGGATAGCCGTGCTGGCCTCGGCCTGCTGGCTGACAATGGACGCGTAGTTGTAGGGCGCCGAGAAACCTTCCATCCAATCCGTCTCTAGTTGCCGGCCCGTGTAAGTCGACGCAGCACAGCCTCCCCGCCCGGACCAGGGCACGCATCGTCCTATATTACCCGTCCCTTCGTTTTCGTCTTTAAACCAGGACCGCTGAAAGGTCTGCCGTTGCCATCGCACGGATGCGGAAGTGGCCTTTGACAGCGAGATGCCGGCCCTTTGTCTCAATGTCAGCACAGAAGCAGCAGAACCTTCATGCGACTTGGCCGGACTACAAAGAGCCACTAGATGTCGCCGCGTGAGAGTTTACAGTGAGTACTTGGCTAACAAGCCACTGCTTTAGACCCTTCCAGGCTCTACATTCCAACGCCGCAATGCATCCGCCCCCTCGGTATTCCACTCCGCCACGAGCCCCCGGTTCCGGACGCCCTCCATACGCCAGCGCGGTATTAAGGAGCCGGGACCGAAGTCGACCCGGACAACCCCTCGAGCTCCCCTTCTCCCCAATCTGCAACCCCTATATCACTGTTCAGCACCATGACTTGAACGATGGAGAAATCAAAGATCAGAAAGAAACAAGGTGGCGGGTCCGCGAGGTCCGGCTCGCGGGCTTCGAGGAGCTCACGCGGGAGTGGGAACTCTCGTAGTTCTGGACAGCCGGGGACTCCCGTTGCGGGTGGTTCTGGGCAGCCGGCTTCTGCTGCGAGTGGATCGAGAGAACCGATCCTTTCTGTTGCGGGTGGTTCAGGAGAACCGAGCCATTCTGCAGCCGGTGGTTCGGAGCAGTCGAGCACTCCCGCAGGCGGTTCGGGCCAGCCGAGCACCCCAGTCGCAAGCGGTTCGGAGCAGCCCAACCCTCATGTCGTAACTGGCTCAGAGGAGCCGAACCCCTCCGCTGCAACTCTAGAGCACCCGGACCCTCCCACAGCAGACGCCGGAGTGCAAACGACACACCCGAGCGGTTCCCCCACCGTCATACATCGAAACTTCCCCCCCGAATTCTGGGACGAGCTTTCACGGGTATGGCTCACGCGACGCCTGGTGAAGGAAGTCGGGCGCCGGAACTACATGGACGTCCCGCTCGTATACGAACGGCCCCAGACCCGCATCGCCCTCGCCCGGTTCGCAAGACACGGCGGCCCCGACCTCTGCCACCTCCGAAACGTAAGTGCCAAGCTCCCCACCTCCCACGGGCGTTTATTGACAGTTGGTATAGTTCCGAGGACTCGGCCAGTATTCCACGCCCCCTTCCCTGCCGGACGTCGTCCAGTCAACCGCCGCGCCGCGCCGGGAGCGGCTTTCCGCCTACGACCGCAATCTCGAGCAGCACCTCGCCGACCACGAAATCCACCTCTGCCAACCACCGCACCTAGATCAGGGCCCACTACCCAGCAACCTCGCGGCGATCACCAAGCGCCTCGAGAGGCCCATCCTCGCCCTCATCCCCGCGCGCTACCCGGAGTCCGAGTACGCCAGGTTCCAGGAGGCGAGCAGCGAGCGGGACCCGGACATCGTGCGCACCCTGCTCCCCTTCCTCGTCGGGAACGCGGCCCTCCCCGCCCAGAGCAACCTCCCCTTCGACAACCTCGAGCCTCTGACGTGGCCCATCGACCTCGTGCCTGCGCCGGCGTACTTTGACGGCGCGAGTCCCGAGGCGCTAGAGCCGTGGGTCCGCGAGGACCTGGGGGCCGAGATCGTGCCGACGAGGGACGCGGAGGCGTCGGTGGTGCCCAACTTTTTCATCCAGGCGAGGGGGAGGCCCGCCAAGGCCGACGAGGAGAAGAGGATGGCGGGGCTGTACGGCGCGTACGGCGCGCGGGCGATGCTCGCGCTGCGGAACTACGGCGCCGAGGAGGTGGTATATGACGGGAAGGCATACACGTTTAGCGCCGTGTACAACAAGGATGTGCTGACGCTGTACGCGCACCACATAACGGCGCCGGCGGAGCCGGATGGCAGGCCGCGGTACCAAATGACGAGGATCCGTGACTACTACTTGACGATGGGACGCACGGGGTTTCTCGAGGGGGCCAGGGCGCTTCGGAATGCTAGGGATCTGGCGTGGGGGAACCGGGAGGCTTTCATCGCGGAGGCGAATGCGGTGGGACCACTGATAAGTGAGGAGGGGTCGGGTAGTGGCGAGTGAGGGCCGTCGATGTCCTCGGGATTATCGAGCGCTGGTTGCGACGCTGATGTTTAGCTGCCCGTGAGAGGAGCCTCGTGTAAAGATGAACGACCGCGGATCAAGGGTTGGTAGCAAGCTTGTGTTAGTCAAGGCGTTTGAGGGGCATGTAGCTATGTTTTGTGTTAGCGGGTGAATGGCGCCGGAGGTGTCTTGTTTTGATAATATTCGTGGCCCGGTATGCCAGTCGATAATTGGATTCCATTGCGATGTCACGAACAATGAGTGAGAGTCCGTTTCCGGGTTGGGATGGATGTAAGTCGAAGTGGAAACCTGGCGTAATTGCCGAGGTTCTGCCGGCCTTATCTTATCGGTGGGGACAGGCTTCCAGCGCCGCCCCGGTCCCGGTGGCCTGTGACGACTGCCTGCAAGTGCTCCGCCCACCCTCGACCCGCCCGTAGCCCGTCCAGCTGCGCTGTCGACCCAGGACTCCCACAATACCCCGACTCGCGCGAACACCCCTCCCATTCTGACCTTCCAGTCGCCGGCGCGAGAGCCCAATACGTCAAGATGAATGTGCGGCACCCCCGCCCCAAATCCCCTGCTCCGCTCTGGATGTTTCCCCGTGGGGCATGCGCCTTTGCTAACGGAGAGCGACTGCGCAGATCCTCGAGTACATGTTCGGCAAGCGGATGACGCCCGCGGAGCGCCTGCGGAAGAACCAGCGGTCCCTCGACAAGGCGGTGCGGGAGCTCGACCAGCTCCGCGTCAAGCTGGAGAAGCAGGAGAAGACGCTGATACAGCAGATCAAGCAGTCGGCGCAGAAGGGGCAGATGGGGGCGTGCAAGATCCAGGCGAAGGACCTGGTCAGGACGAGGAGGTGAGGCTAAGCGCTCTGAAACAGGCCCCGGATTTGATACTTACTGCGTATAGGTATATTGAGAAGTTCTACGATATGAGGAGTCAGCTGCAGAAGATATCACTGCGTCTACAGGTACATCTCTCCACTCCATACTCGGGGCATCCCTCCCTGAAACCCAAGTCCTTCCGAAACACATCGCGCTGACGCCCACAGACCTACCGGTCCAACGAACAGATGATGCAGGCCATGAAGGGCGCCACCATGGCGCTCGGCAGCATGAACCGCCAGATGAACCTCCCGGGGCTCACCAAGATCGCCATGGAGTTCGAGAAGGAGAACGACGTCATGGAGCAGAGGCAAGAGATGATGGACGACGCCATAGACGACGCCATGGACGTCGGGGCGGAGGAGGAGGGCGAGGAGGTGGTGGAGCAGGTGCTCGAGGAGATTGGGGTCGACCTAAACCAGGCGGTTCGTTTTGCCCCCGCTGTCCTTCGATGGGCCGCTTGTCCATGTTCACGGAGAGGTTTGCTAACGGTGTGCAGCTCGGGGAGACGCCGACGGGGTTGCAGGCGGCGGCGGTGCCGGAGGGTAAGGTTGCGGAGGCGGTTGGGGAGGACGACGACTTGCAGGCGCGCCTGGATAGTCTTAGGAGGTAGTGGGCCGGGCCGTCTGAGCAGCGCACCACCGCCAAGAGGGAATTCTGACGGAGGCGCACCTCGGCCTAGAGCAGGACAACAGGGGATATTTGGGATCATGAAAGCCGATAGCAAGACGCATCACACAGCTGGCCTGGAGGCCCATGCGCGGATATTGAGGGATGGCAGACGGAGGGACTGCCTATGGGCGGTTCAAGAATACGGCCCCATGGGGTAATGAGCTCTCCCGACGAGGGCATGGGAACAGAATGCTTGTCTGTAGCACGGCAATGCATAGTAGTCTATCCTTCCGGGCGCCTGGAGTTGGATAGGGCTAATTGGCGTTTCATTTCCTCGTTCCACTTGCTCCGCGCCTCCTTCCATTTGTCTTCGGCCTCTCGGCACTACCGGGTTTTGTCGCCCATTGTATTCTCTCGCCGGGATACAGTTATTATGTAGCTTGGGTAAAGAGTGGGTTAAGTGGAGAGCTTTACGCGCGCACTTGGCTGTCCCTGCTTAGCTGTTTCGATCAACGCCATGCTTGGTGGCGCGCCATTGACGTCAGGATATCGAGTCGAAGCTCCGGTGGGGTGAACAAGCGCTCATCCCTGGCGTCCCTCTGCCAGTCGCTTGTAGCGCCCCCTTCCCGCATTTCGGGCTTCTGGCTCTGCAGGGACATCCAAGGGTTCACCGGAGTGTTGGTTCCGGGTGGCGGCCAGCGCTAAACCAGAGCGGCTCGTGGCTCAGCGATACCCGACGGCCGATCAGCTACCGCCTGCGTCGAATCCGGGCGTCATGACGGGCGAGGATCCGCGGCGACGGGGCCCACACGCACAAACAAACTGTGTTCGCCCGCCGAGCTCACCAAGTTCCACCATCGTGTCGTTACGTCACAGGTCAGGCGGGTCTCGAGGGCACCGCCCGGCTCGCAGCGGGAGACAGAGCGCTAGTATTAGACTGGAGCGGTCCTGCCGCCGGGTAGTGCTGGCGCCGGTTTGTTTCCTTCTCCAGCAAGCTCACCCCCACTAAGTTTACCCGCAGATTCTGGGGCCGTCTACGTGTGTCTTGGCGGCTTTGTCATCTTACCTGCCCCTCCAACACGCTTGTCGGCACAGCGGCCAGAACATCCTCGAGAGCTGGTCGTGAACCCCTGGTACTTTACACCCACGCCAGACATTTTCCCCGAGACGAGTGGGGAAGCTTGGAGCTGATGATAGTCGGTTCGTCTGGGTAGACCCATCTTGAAATACCTCTGCGGACGGCCTACACCTTACTGCCAAATCCCCGACGCCTGCGCGACGCGAACAGCCGAAACCAACTTGTTTCCCACTCCGACCACTCATTCGTCCATCAGTCCTCCCCGCATCCGCCAAACGGCGTTGCCCCCCTTCCCACCCACACCTAAACCCAATCCTCCGACGCCCAACCTCCTCGCGGAACCTCCCGTTCCAACCTAACGAATCCGACCCCGCGGCAAAAAGGGAGGTGCCGGCGTCTCGATCACCTCTTACAAGCTGGCAGGCAACAAGCGCCGCAGCATCTCCTCGCAAGGAGGTGGTCTGCTGAATAGAATGTTCGGAGGGTCCACCTCGTCACTCGGAAAGAACGAAACCGACACCAAGCCCGACGCGAAGCCGCCGTCCCCGGAGCCGAGCCCCACCGCGCCGCCGGCCTCCAGCAGCCCTCCGTCTGCCGCCGCCGCCGCCGCGCCGAAGCCGACGGAGCAGGCCGCCAGCGGGGAGAAGCGGAGCGGAAATGGTGGGCTCCCCACCCGGCAGGACACGGGCGGGTCATCGGATAAGAAGCGCCGGAGCAGCGGCGTAGGCGGCAAGGCGAGCAGCCTCCTCGCCAGCGCAAAGAACTCGCTGAGCTTCAGCCAGGGGAGGGGCTCCGTCTCCGAGGGGAGCTCGGGGCAGCAGCAGCAGGGGAAGGGCGCGAAACAGGGAGGCTCCAAGGCCGGGATGTCGCAGCAGAATAATAACAATAACGCGGCGGGGGAGTCGTTCCCGGGGCCGGGGTCGACGTTCCGCGTGGGGGTCTGGGAGGATAAAAATCGGAAGTGCCGACGCACTATGGAGGACACGCACGCGTTCTTGTACAACTTCCTCCCGTCTACGAACTCGGAAGCCTCGAGCGGAGGCGCGGAACAGGGCAGTGATCAGGAGTCCGGCGGCTCGCCGGCCGAGACCGACAACGGGTATTTTGCCATCTTTGACGGGCACGCCGGCAACTTCGCGGCCGACTGGTGCGGCAAGAAGCTGCACGTCGTCCTCGAGGACGCCATCCGCAAGAACCCCAACCTCCCCGTGCCAGAGCTCCTCGACCAGACCTTTACCTCGGTCGACTCGCAGCTGGAGAAGCTGCCCCTGAAGAACAGCGGCTGCACCGCCGCCATCGCCGTCCTGCGCTGGGAGGACAGGCCCCCAGTCCAGGGCACGCCGGGCCTCCAAGCGGCGGCGCCGTCCTTTGCCGCCACCGTCCCCTCGAGAAACGTGGATTCCCCGGAGGCGGGCGCGAGGATAAAAGGCGCGGCGCGGAGTCGCGTGCTGTACACCGCCAACGTGGGCGACGCGCGGATTATTCTGTGCCGGGGCGGCAAGGCGCTGCGCCTTTCGTATGACCACAAGGGCAGCGATGAGAATGAGGGGCGCCGGATCTCGAATGCGGGCGGGCTGATTCTGAATAACCGCGTTAATGGCGTGCTGGCCGTCACGCGCGCGCTGGGGGACGCGTACATGAAGGATTTGGTGACGGGACACCCGTATACCACTGAGACGGTGATCCAGCCGGAGACTGATGAGTTTATCATCATCGCCTGCGACGGCGTGAGTTACCCCGAACTCCAACGTTTTGAACTGCCGTACTAACTTCTGCGACTAGCTCTGGGACGTCTGCTCGGACCAAGAGGCCGTAGATCTCGTTCGCGAAATGGACGACCCCGCCGCGGCGGCGAAGCACCTCGTCGACCACGCGCTCAGCCGCTTCAGCACGGACAACCTGTCGTGCATGATTGTTCGCATCGACAGGGAGGCGCACCTCGAGGCGCAGGGGAGGGTCGGGACCGAGGGCGAGAAGGCTGAGGAGAAGGGCGGGGATGGCGAGGGCGGGTTTAGGCCTACGGCGTTGGATTCTACAGTTGAGGAGGAGCCGGGGGCAGGCGAGGAGAAGGGGAAGGGGGAGAACGGGGGTGTGTTGGATAAGGAGGGTGAGGCGAAGTGAGGAGGTGAGGGTTGTGAGGGGGGTTGGTGGTGGTTCACGAGGTATCCTGACGGGAGATAGGAACGGGGTACGCTGAATGCATTTCTTTTTGTTTTTTTACCATGCGCCGCGCTCCGGCGTTTGTTTCTACTCAAGTTGTACGCTACGGCAGTGCGGATAGTATAGCGGAGGGGGCACGCGTCTCCCTGGCCCGTTCGTCGGGCCCGCCGTCCCTATGCTCTCTTGTGGTCCGTGATTTTATGTAGGGGGTATAGCCTCTTTTGAATGTTCGGGCGTGCGGTTGTGGTTGTTTCGGGTGCGGATGGTATTCTGCCAGGCCAGAAACGCCGGTTCTTGGTTCTGGGCTCTTGTGCTTGGGTGTTTTCTGCAGTGCTGAGGGTCTCCTGCTGCTCATCTGCGTCCTCTAGGCACCGCACACACATCCTCTCCTCTCTTTTACTTTTGTCAACCGCGAGGCTAGATAGGGTGGTCTCGTTACGTTGGTATTTCGGGCTTATGCGTATGTAGAGAGGCTGTTACCGCGGATGACGGTGGTTCTGTGGGGTCTGATGCCATCGGGGTCTAACAACATCCGTCGCTTTCATCTCGAGACTCGGGCCCGGAGCTCCGCGCTAGATGAATCTCGAGGTTGCGGGCGTATACAGCTACGAGGGGCAAGAAAGCTCTCCAGCCGACCCGAGATACGCCACATCGTGCCATCCGTCAAAAATGAACAACCGACAAGTTTTTGGCTCGCTCATCTATCGCGAGAAGAACTCCAAGGCGGGATATTACCCCTCGCTACGCAGACGCACTCCCCAACTCTGGGATGGGTGATCCACCCGTACTCTTGTCTACTTCTTTTTACAAGTCTACCTGGACGGAGCATCGAGTGGCACGAGCTACGCTTTGACGCAGCACGGACGGGGACCCTGCCCGGCCTCCGGTGTCGCCCGGACTTTAAATTGGCGGGGTAAAGGCAGTGATAGAAGAAGCGTTCTCCCCTCATCATTGGCGTCGAGGAGTATTTGTATTGGATGAGGTGGGGTTCGTGGATGTAGCGTCGTGTGGCTCGTGCTGAGGTAGAGCTGGGAATGTCGGCGATATAAGCTGAGTGGTCGTGGGTCGGCGTCTCGCGTGGCGGCCACGAGACCTCGATACCTGCAATGGAACCGGCTTGCCGGGTTGATGCGGCGATCAGTGCATTCATGTTACTTTAGGGGGTAAACACCCAAATGAGAAGAAGCGGTTGAGCCCACCCGAGTATAATGAGCATCGGTCTCCATCTCGGAGTTCCCGCGCCGTCAGCCCTGGGCATCCGTGTCTCGCCCGAGCTGAAGGCCATCTCTAATTACGTGTGATGTCCGGGTTTCACCATTTTCTTAGATTGAAGACGGCGCTCCGTTGGGGAGGTACCCACTGTGGGGCCGGGGCCAGTCTCGCTCAATTTTGTTTCATCTCCACATGGAACGGGAGCTGCGAGCAGCACAACGCTTAAGTTTGGGAACTTGCATGGTTGTACTTGTACCGGGTACGGGTACTGTACTGCAGGTGTGGGCCGCGGATATCCCATCGTCGATCGACATTGCAGAGAGTGTTTGTCTTGTTCTTTTATTTTTCCTTTCTTCCCTTGGATGATGGGCTCTGCGTGCGTCGCCGTAGAATATACATGTAGCTGGAAAGTATCTAAGTAGCTGTAGCAAGGTGTCTCGGACATTATGTGTGGACTGATTAAGCATCGATTGTCGCCTGTGTTGGGTCTGTGCACTTTTCAGATGTGAAGAAAGTACAAGTACTTGTACAACATGTACGCAATCCTGGGGTTCTTGGAGACTCTTCTCCTGCATCCTGCATAAAGCAAGTTTGTTCGCGAACCCTGTGCGTTATTCCCTTTAAGAGGTCCGTCCCAGTCCGCCACGTCCGTCACATCGAGAAGGAAAAGGCGTTAGCTCCGTTACCTGTCAATATCCCCTTTCTGCCACCGCTGCACGGACAGAGACCCGTTGCCCAGAGCAAAGTACTCGTACCGGTGGATTGCGTTCTCTAATTGGCGTGCTCTCGACAGCCCGCTTCGCTCCGCTTTCTACTCAGTAGATGTACCAAATTACCGAGTAGGGCTTCTGAAGACAATCCCCATTTGCAAGTAAATTGTATACTTCGTATATCATTAAGACTTCCGAGTCGTACCCGTTGATGTTGGTCTCTTCGACGGTCTCAAAAGCCGGGTTTGCTTTTTTTTTCCATTCCCCAGCTTCTGAAGCACCTGTTTCGAGAATTTTCCCCGCCGCCGAAGACCCGAGACAGCTCAGCCAGATTACACGTGTGGACCAGTCCGCACTGCAGCAGAGTGCAGCACAGTGGAGGGGCCCGCGCAGGAGCCACGCGGGGATTCGAACGTCCGGTCGAATTAGCGCTAAACCCAGCACGGCACCTTCGCGCCTCCCGAACCCTCGTTTATCACACCCCTGGGCCCTGGCGCCTTCGACCTCGCCCAAAAAGATACAACCGATTTTCTTTCCTCCTCTACGACATCGTCGTCAGACGACGACCACCCCCGCCGGCCGTTGAACCACCAAGCTTCAATCCCGTCCATTCTTTTCCCCCGCAAGTCATTCCTTAGTTGTGTATTTTCCTTGCCGTCCGTCCATGTCGGCCCTCGTTCCTGCCGCCGAGCGCAACCCCTTTCGCGGCGCGGGCCTGCTTTACCCCTGAACATCGACCCGGGTCCCGCTTGCGACGCAGCACTTGCCTCGCGAGACGAAGACCCGACGACCTCGAAGCGAACGGGACACAACGTAGCCAAGCACGGCGACTCGAGGACGGGCTTTACTGTTTCGTTGCGGACTTGCCCTGGCGTCTATCCGTTCCCGACCCGATTTCGCCGTCACACAACGATCGACGCGCTGGGGCGCTGACGGACGACCGGCGCGATGTCACTTAATGGACTCGAGAGCGGCGAGGTGAAGGAGGCCTACGAGGCGGCGGCTGCTGAGCCGGGTGGATGGTAAGTGCTCCGTTCTGTACACCTTGCACACGCATCCGCGCATACGGCTGCGCACATGGCAGTTTAGCTTCCCGTCTTCCGGGCCGCCGCGATGCCTTGTGGTATCATGGTACCGCAGGTTCCACGGTTCTCCCATCGGCGGTGGCTCTCCCCGCTGTCGTTTTGCCTTTCTGCCCCGGACTACTTTGGCCTGGCGCACCCAGACGCTGACCATTCCCCGCAGGTTCCTCCTCAAATATGCGAGCCGTGACGAAGTTGGACTATTAGGTCGTGGCAACGGTGGCATCCCCGAGATCCGGAACGCTATAGCGGAGTATGAGGAGACGTCGCCCCTGTACGGTTTCCTCAGGTATCGGCGGAGAAATGTGTTGATTAAGTACCTCCCGGAGGACTGCTCGCGTTTAATACAAGGTAGGTGATACTCTGCTGCCTTGCGGCTTTCACCCTCTTTCAAGCACTTCCCTGGGCAAAAAGGGATCAAGGAGCCAAGGGAGAGTCAATGGATGGACGATGGACTGATTCATGCTTTATAGCCCGCGTGTCCGTCCACTTCAGCGCCGTATGCGAATGGTTCACCCCCCACGATGCCACCTTCTCCATCACCACCTCTGGCGAACTCCGAGACTCCAAACTCTCCGCCGCATGTTCCCTACACGCCGCTTCCGGATCGACGTCTTCCTCGACGAGTTCCATCCGACGACGTCGACTTGGAGAGATTGCAGAAGAGGACGAGGAGGAGCAGCAGCGCGCAAGCAAGCGTCAGTCTGTGGGTGACCTCAAAGCAGAGGAGCCCGAGGCCGAATCCTCAGGGCTGGACACGTCACCTCCCCCGCCAAGAGACCCGCCCGTAACGCTGAACGCCGACCTCGCCGCTTCTCCGGAGGCAGGCACCTTCACAACCGCCACCGACCCGCCAGACTTCACTGGCGCCAGCCCGACGTCCCCGAGGAAATCCTGCGACACGACGGGCAGGCGGCTGTCGTCGCACTCCGCCCGCACGGACTTCTACTATCCTTACGGGAGGCAGAGGGTGAAGCTGGGGCCGCGGCCCTCGACGGACACATCTGGGCGGCCCCGCACGTCGTCGGCGAATCTCCGGGCTGTCTCCACCATTCCGGCGGGCTTCAAGCTGTTCTCCAAGGGCTCCAGGAAGGGCAAGTCCTCGGACGCCGCGGACGACGAGTCCATCGCCGAGAGCCAGGTCGAGATACCCGACATCGCCTTCGCGGCCCCCAACCTCCCTATATCCACGGAGCCGCTGTCTCCAGGCCTGGAGCGCCCGCATACCAGCTCGGGAGCGAGCTTCACGATGGCGGGTTCCAAGGCTGCGGCGCCGGCTAAGGAGAAGATTACGCCGGAGAAGGCGCGGCTTATGAAGGCTATGCAGTTGAGGGAGAAGAAGAAGAAGATGAGCATGCTTCCTCCGCCGTCGCCTTCCGAGTCTCAGTTTGCTTCCGAGGCTGGGGAGGCAAAGGAGGAAGAGGCAAAGCCAGCGGATGGAGCCCCTGAAGAGGAGGCGAAGGATGGTTCTACCGAAGAGGCAAAGGATCATCTTGCACCTGAGGACGCTGCGATCCCCCTGTCGACGGCCGACTCCGTCATCGCCATGGAGGCGTCCGCGGCTGCTATCAACGATCAGGCGTCGGACGCTACGCAGAGCGACTCGCACCCTGCGTCGCCGTTTATTGCGTCGTCTGAGGCGGAGCAGTCGACCAAGGCGTCGTCGCTTTCGGAGTCTACGGACGAGACGGTGCAGGGTCGGGATAGTGTTGTGAAGGGTGACGAGGAGCCTGCCAAGGTCGACGGCGACGAGCCAGCGGAAACCGACGCAGGCACGCCGAGGCCGGACACTGTCAAGGCTGAGCAACCAGCCGACGCGCTGGCTGACGTCCACGAGGCGCCTGTCATGCCTCCTGCTACGGTAGAGGAGGTTCCCTCGGAGGTCAAGGGCTCTGACGAGCAGGTCGAGCCAGAACTCGAGGCGACGGAGCCGCAAGCTGACGTCGCTTTACCTGAGTCCGAACCGTCTACTGCACCAAACACCGTTGAAGAGCCCGCCGCTCCGGAGGACACCGCTAAAGAGCCCACAGTCCCGGAGAACACCGTTGAAGAATCCGCGGCTCCGGAGTCGGAGGCAGTCCCCGAGCCGAAGGCGACAGAGGAGGCAAAGGCGCCGCTCCGTGTTCCGAGGTCCAAGTTCTCCACCCCGGATCTTCGAGTGGTGGCCAACAATCAGGAGCCTCCTGTCCCCGCCATACCCACGGCAGATGGTGATGGGGAGGCAACAAAGTCTACGGATGACACCACGCGGGAGACAAAGGACGCAGACAGCACTCCTGCCGATACCAAGGCGGACAGGCAGGCAACCCACCTAAACCCCATCAGAACCGACTTGACCGACCCGAGCGCTAGCAGCTCGCAGCACCTCTCGGTTGATGACGAGCTCCTTGATGAGCTGCAGTCAGCGGTGGTTGAAGAGGCCAAGCCCGTTGCCGTCTCGCCCCGTTCTCCCGTCTTCCCGCCCATCGCCGGGGCCAAGGAGGGCGCTGCAATGGCGTCCTCTAACCGTGCCGTCTCCCAGCCCTCGAAGCCCACGCTCCTTAGCCCCACGGACATTCCCCTGCCGACGGGGAGGTCCTCGTCCTCCGGGACTACGTTCCTCAACAGGCTCTCACAGAGTCAGGCTTCGAACGCCCCGGCGCCGAAGAAGGCGAACATGGGCTCGACCATCTCGCAGCGCATCAAGGCCCTGGAGAAGCTGTCGGGATCGGAGGGCGAACCGCGTCCCGCTGCCCCGACCGCTCGTTTATTCACGACGAAGAAGTCGAGCCGCGAGCCGTCACGATCCCCGTCCGTGGTGGAGCGAGCCTCGTCGTTCACCAGGAATAGCCCGCCGCCCGGACTTGGCGAGGGGTCTCCCGACACGCTGAGGCAGCCGACCCGCGACCGGTCCGGCTCGCTGAAGAACCGGCTCTCGATGTTTGAGACCGGCGTCAGCCCGCCTAGGGGGCGCACCGAGTCGGTCCAGGTCAGGGCGAAGATCGTGCGGGACCCGTCGCAGCCCCACGGCGCGGGGCGCAGGGACTCCACCGGGCCGCTGGACCTGAAGCAGTCGCCTCTCGTGGTGGACCACCAGCGGAGCGAGCCAACGGCGGAGTCTACCCCGCCGCCACCACCCAAGGAGACGATCCAGGAGCGGAGGATGTCGAACCAGACGCGCCGCTCGGAGTCGCACGACGGGGACGACACGGAGGGCAAGCGGCGGTCGTCGCTCAACTTTATGCGAGACTTCATCAAGGACCGCCGCATGTCGCTGACCTCCCCCTCGGTGGACAGCCTAATGTCCCCCCGGCCCGTCACGCCGTCGCAGAGCCCGTCGCGGCCCCCCTCGACGCACCAGTCCTCGTCCCTCACGCGGCGCCTCTCCATCAGCAGCCGGCGCTCCTCGGTAAGCCGCGACGCCGCGCCCGCCATGTCGCCGTCGGCCTTCACCGAGACGAGCGGCTCCGGCGACGACGCCAAGTCCGAGAAGCGGTCCAAGAGCCGCACGGGCCGCTTCATGCGCCGTCTCTCGTCCTCACTAAGCTCCGGGCGCTCCAAGAGCACGACGACGGGCATCTCGCCTACGCTCCACGAGGAGGTCTCCTCCGAGGCTGTGGGCCCGCCCCGCGTCGCGGCCTTCATGGGCGACGTGAACGTGCAGTTCCCGGATAACCTGCTGTGGAAGCGCAGGTGCATGTGTCTCGACTCCCAGGGGTTCCTGGTGCTGAGCACGGCGGCGACGGCGGGGTCGCGGGCCGGCGCCGCGGCTGGGGTGAAGAAGTATCACCTGTCGGAGTTCAGGGCGCCGTACGCGCCGGAGATGGAGGTGCAGGAGCTGCCTAATAGTGTTTGTCTAGACTTTGTGGAGGGGTCGGGGCTGCAGGTTGCTTGTGAGGACCGGGCGGGGCAGACGAGTGTTTTGCAGAGTGAGTCTTCCCATCCTGTGTTGGTTGTGTGCCTGTGGTTGTGTACTGACTGACGCTTTGCAGCTCTTCTGGATGCTCACAGGTGCCACTCATCTTGAGGGCAATAATCTCGTGAACCGACTTTTTTTGGTTGTTTTCACCGCTGCCATATCACTTTTTCTACCAACCACACATCTTATTACTGTCAACTACACACATCCTTTAACTATCAACCCTCTCTCGACTTGTTCTCATTTGTTTACCACGGGCGGGATACAAAAACTACGCCCCCGGCCCAACCAACAACTCACGATACCACCCTTCCACCTTATTATCACTCTTTAGTATCTACTTGTTATCTGCATATTTGGTAGCGGACACCAGACACGGTCTCTATTTTTTTTTCCCTTTTTTTCTTTGTCATCGGGTATCCCGAGTCTTTGTGTCCCCTAAGATGGGGAGGAGGAGCGAACTGAGGAAAGGCATTGAGGAGACGGGAAAGGAGGGAAGGGGGAAAAGGGGGAAGAGAGGAGGTGTAAGATTCTTTGTTGTTCTCCGTTGAAGCAGATATCTGGACGAGAGGGGGGATCTGCGGTGGGATATTGCGGATGTGGAACGTGGTTCTGTTCGCTTCGGCTGTAAATCTTTTAGTTTTTTTTTTCAAGATATCCTTTTCTTTGGCTGCCCCCTGTCTCTGTTCATTGTGTTGAGTGACGGTATCTACACTCCAAGGCGCTATTTGTTGCTGCGCGCCTTCAACACTGTTCCAGCGGTGGGTGGAGCTCGTCGGGGGGTTCGGGTATGGGATCGCTGCGGATGAAGACGGGACCGAGGTTACCGAGACGGCTATTGAGGTCGCGGAGACAGCGGCCTAGAGGGATTGCTTTGGACGTCTTCGTTACATAGATCATGCTGTTCGCTCACACGGAAGACCTTGGAGACGCAGTTCTTCCGGTTAAGTCTCGCACCTCATCTACACGAGCTAACCGAGATAAGAGTCCGTACCGAAGCACGCTGTTGGAAGTGCCTTGATACCGAACCCGGGCTCAGGATGGTTGCGAAATATCACAAGGGTCCGAACAGAAACATACATGGAGACGAGAGGAGTATATTAAATAGTCGTATCCCCCTCGCAAGCTGACCGGATTCCCTCGCGGCCATCCTCGGCCCGAAACCCTTGACGGAAAAGAACATTGGCCCTAACGTACATTTCATCTCGCCCAACCCTGGGCCGTATATCGGCCATATGCGTTCCCCTCAGTAATACAGGCCGTCAAAAAGAAAAACCGAAACCATCATATTGTACAATCCCCAACCCCCAAACAACCCCTTAAGATCCATCAAAACAAAGCCATCTTACAGAGCACCGGCCCTCTGCTCCTCAGTCCCCAGCGCAGCCCCAACCTTCTCCGCAGTGCCCCCCTCCGTCATCGCCTCGCTTCCAACCTCGCGCATCTTGAACTCCTGCTCCATGGCCATGACCTGCTGCTCCTCCGTCACGCAGATGGCGAACGGCACGCCGAGCAGCAGCGCCGTCGACGACACGAACCAGAGCGCCTTGCCGGCGAACCACAGGCTCGAGGAGCCGAAGTCCGCGGCGGAGGAGACCTTGGAGGAGATCCAGCCGCGGGCGGTGGGCGGCACGATGTCGCGGAGGGCGGAGAGGCGCTCGGCTAGGGTCTCGTCGGTGGGGTCGTACTCGGAGTCGGTGGAGATTTCGGATTCTGCGGCCTTGTCAGTGCTGTCCTTGTTCGCGGTTTCGTTTTGTTTATTCTTGTTGGGCTTCGTTTTTGCTTGGTTTCGCTCCGTCGATGGAGACGCGCGGTGGACTCGGATGTCGGGTAGGGGGCCGCCAACTTACCAGTGTCGGTGTAGTCGCCATCATCCTCGATCGGGCCCGCCTGGCCACCCTCGAAGTGCTCATCCGGAACCTCGGTAAGCTGAACCATTGTGTCTGTTTCTTCTTTCTCTCGTACAAAAAAACGTAGTCCTCGTCGCGTCTCTCGTCGTGCGCCCTGAAATGGGGTGTCGTAGGGATGTGCCGGAGAAGATCAACGTGCTCCTGGTCGCGTCGTCGTCGTCTCGCGAGGCTGGCGGGCTGGTGGTGGTGGGTGGGTGGGTGTTGCGGTCTGATGGGGGAGCTGCTAGTCTGGGTCGGGGTGATGGGAGCTGCCAAGCTCATCGTGAAAAATTTCCCCAGTGGAACCTGGGAGTGAGCTCGGGTCTTCTTCGCTTGAATTTATGTGACCGTGTGAGATTTGGTAACACTGTGGTGTGAAAGTTTGCGTGAGGTCACGTGTGGCCTTGTATCCTCAGGGGCAGGTGCAGTGATGACATCACTGGGCTGGTGTTCCTGAAGGGAAGGACCACGATGGTCCATTGCTCCTCCTGTCTCGTTACTCATGTCCTCTCACGGGCATGACCCAGTGCTTCTTGCCCTATTGACAGGGTCGGTGGTGTACTCTGACCACGGTTAGTTCGTGAATCTTCACCCATAGTTCTCTTTGGAACCGTGCAACAGATGTCATTAAGAACCAGGTTCTTTATAACCACATCTCGTATAGACCTTTGTTTCTATCTAATGGAAGCTATTCTCTGTGGGAATATTCAACTACTACCTCCTAAACCTCTGATCCGGGTGTCGTATTATCCAAACGAACCGCTCTCCGCAGCCACATCTCCTTGACTCAAACGAGCCTCAGGCAACGAGCCCAGAACGCGTCCTGTCATCCCGGCACGCTGATGTCTCCTAGACGGCGCTTTAGGGCGCTTTACAACGTAGGAAAACGGCCTGGGATTGTCCTGGTTGCTTTCTACAGGCAGAGTTACGAGGGGCTGTGGACATGATTCCCTGGTTTGGCGGGGGAGCCTTACATGCGGGATGGGCGTGTGGACGTTTTGAACTGCGTCAGGGAAGGCTGAGATATTGGCTCCCCGCGCGGGGTGGCATGCTCGTACACTTGACTTCGTTGGGCTCGGGCGACGCTTGTACCCTATGTCCAGCGTTCGTTAACCATGGTAGCGTCTAGCCGTCTATTCTACTCTCGGTGGTGCTCTTCTTCTCCCTTGTATCCATGGCCGCTGCCTGTGACCCACGTCCATCTCATCGACTGAAAGACATCCACGAACGACGCCGATAACTCGCTAGCAGTAGCCCCGGCTTCAATTACTCGGGAACGGTCCTCCTCCTCGGCACGGCGACGGCGCGCCTCAGCACAGACCCCTAGCCGCGCGAGACGCAGGGCACGAAGCAACCGCACATGAGGGCGAGGGCGACGCCGAGCACGGCGCCGCAGAGGAAGCCGCGGAAGAGGCGCTCGGCCGGGGTGCCGTGGGTGGCGAGGCCGGAGAGGGGGGTTGTGTTGCGGTAGGTGTAGGGGTTGTCCATTGTTGGTGGTGGGTTGGTGTGGGTGGGAGTTGGGAGGGGTGGTTGGTTGGAGGTGAGGCTGTGGAAGGATGGGTGCTGTGGAAGGATGGGTGCTGTGCGCGAGGATTAGAGGGTCGGTATTTGAGGATATGTGAGGCTTACTTGCTTAGAGTGTGTTGGTGATTGTGTTAGGGAATCTGTGAATTTGGGAAGGGAGAAGGTAAGTGAGTTAAATTGACTGGCCTGAGAACGCTTGAGGTGTGACTTTTGAGAATTTAACAATCAAGGAGAGGATTGTTCTCTTCAGTTGACAGTGGCCACCAAATCCATCGGTAAGGAAGTGCACCACTGGAGTGAATCATGTCGGTTTGCCATGTTGACAAGAGGGCGCGCTCTGTGAACAACTGTTCCCATGGTTTGCTCTACTGCTTCCTTCCCTCAATTGCCTTTCCTTTGAATGGCAGATGCTCACTCATCCACTTCACTTCACCAAATGCACACACTAATGCTCCAGGTCGTCTTTTACAACCAAACCCCACTACCTTGGATCATTCCTCGGCGGGGGAACCGTCCAACGATGCCGTCCAGGAGCGTCGCCGCCCGGGCTCCCAAGACAAACCGGCAAAAACCCGCCGACTCCCCACCAGCCAGTCCCGTCTCATCAGAAACGACGGACAAGAAATCAGTAAGCTGGCGATATCCTCGCTCCTCGTACTAGCAGCTCGCACGACGTCAGTCTTAGGAGTGGCGTCTGGGGTGAAGAGTGTCTGACGCTTCTGATCTCCTGCGTGTTTGACAGGCATGTCCCGCTGACTCGTTATGCGGGAGATCGGTTTCTCAGGTCTGCTTGAAGTATCGGTTCAACGCCGTTGGGACAGCACCCTCGGGGTGTAGATGTGGGCAGGCTACTGCGCTCTCGATGTCCAGGCTGGGGAGAAAGCAACGACTGCTGGGCGTGACGGAACCCGGGGCCCTGCGCCGGGTGAGGCGCGACAGGAACTTCCTCGCCATCGAGTTCCTCCCCCGGACATTGAGACGTCCTAGGAGTCGACTTCACCGTCTGGAGCCCCTGCAAATGATCCGAAGAGAGTCATACGCGTATCAACACCAAAGCGCTCCAGACGTCGTATTCGTCTCACAAAAAAGCCCCGCCCGGACCCCGAGGTACCCCTCGGTACCCCGAATAACGATCGGCGTCGTTGCTCGGAGGAAAAAAAGAACCACGCGACGACGTTGCGCGCGGGAAACCCGGATCCGGGCCCGAAGCCTGGGTTCGATTGAGAGGCATTCTGCTGCGAGGTACAAGCACAAGTGTGTAGACTTGCTGACCAGGCTCTCCTTATACACACATGTGATGTATTGTTTGCTTCGGGCCCCTTTCTGGTCCCCGGGATCGACGGGGTCGATGCGTCGGGAAGGGATCCGCCGCGGGAAAATCCTTTTGGTTACGAGGTAGGCTTGGTACCTCGTATCTCGCACACAATGTTGTCGATATGTGGTATTTTCTCGGTGATGAGTGGGGCTGGTGTTTTGGGAGGCTCTCCGGGGATTAAAAGACGTTTGCTTGGCGGGAGACGGGGGCCGACGTCATGGCGACAGGGGACGGATCGGACGAAATTGGATGTTTGTTCTCTGGAACAATTCCTTGGTGCCAATCCACGTCCGTGTATTACAAAAGTACTCTCTTGGGACCAGAGTACGAGGTGCAAGCTATTACATGTAACTCAACAGACACTGATCCATCAACTCACGAACATTTGAATCAGACAGAGAAGGAAAGAAAAAAAGAAAAGGGTTCAGCGGGGTCCAGGAGAAAGCGTCTCACGAAACAAAAGAAGGAAGCAAACGTTTCGTTTCACACTGGCTCACTTCCTTCCCCTTTCGTCGCCGCTCGACGCCGGAGGACCAATCGTTTCTGTGACAGATGGCCCGAGCTGGAGCTGGCGGGCCAATTGGAGGTGACGCGGTGCTGGTGCGCTGCATAGGGGTCGCCCGCCGCCCCTGTCCCCAGACAGGCTGCAGCGCTGCAGGGGTCGTGGACCAGCATGTTTCAAGCGTAAGCGTCACCTCCGTTGCTCCTCGCGGGCTTGTCGCCTGTCAGGATGCGGGGACGATGTCTTTCCCTCTCCGGGGCCCGGGGGAATTGACAAAAAGGGCCGAGTCGCCATCTGTTTTGTTTCCCTCTGATCCCCCGTCTCTTTCGCTGTTTCACTTCTCCTGTCATCGCGGGCTCTGAGAGACCTTCGTCACCAGTAATACTCACTTCCGCGCTGCGAGCAGTCGCGCATCTTCATTTCTCTCCCCGCCGATTATTACCCTCTTTCGCAAGACATAGCCCGGCCCCCCCCGCCCGCGATCGACATAAGGCTTCGTCGCGGCAAACAAGGCACAGTCCCATACCTCGGTACACTAGTTGCTCGCATATCCACCCCGTCGGGCCCGTCCCCCGCCTACCCAGCTCCCAGCACTTGTACATCCACACTCCTTGTGCTGGCCATAGGTGTACCCAGCACGAGGTATCCTTTTCGCACTCGGGAGACCCCGTCGTCGGATCGCCGTCGTGCCAACCCGATCTATCCAAGGCGAGCGTCTGAAACCCGCCGTCGCACGGCTAGCGTGGATAACGTTGGACGGGAGCCACCGAGGAGCGTTGGTTCGGGTTTCCTTATATTCGGTATCACCGCCGCCAACGCGGTCCTCCGTGTTCCCTGTACTCTCTTTTGGACTTGGATTTTGCAGAACCATACGTCTTCTTTATTTCTTCGACTGGGAGACTCCGTCGTCCAGGTCCTTTCTACTATTACCATTTGTTTAATTCGGCTCCTTTGCTTCGCCACTTCCATCGACACCTCGGATCCGACATCGATACTCACATCCGACTCACGGGCCGAACATACGCATAACCAACCGCCTGCCATTCGCTGCGCCTACAATCACCCCGGTCTAGGATCCTTCGCCCGATCCTCCAAAGCCCAACTGTCGCCAACATCATAAGCCGTCCAGCGCCCAACCGACTTGTCACAACATCTCCTCTCACAAACCAGCCATTACACGGACGACTCTCGATTCAACTCGGCGTTTTAACCGCCTGGACACCCCCGATCGACGTCATCAGCCGCATAAACGCTGTCCAGCCGCCTGCGCATACGCCACTTACACGGGCGTAAAGACCCTGTTACACTCGGCGTTTCGGAATTTAGAGTTTATTGCACCACCACGGCACCCGGGTCGGCGATTTGCTTTCAGGACGAGTCAGCTGGTTGCGGGTTCAACCTTTTTTCTCTCTTAATTTTTTTTTGAGACTGGAAGAGGGCAAGGTCGAGACAAGTAAACTAGGAGCGGGACGCTGAGACTTGAGAGCCAGACAAGGACATCACTCGGCCTTTCCCTGCAGGAACAGTCTCTGAACCTCTACGCCCACTTCATCCTCTTTCTATTTCTTCTTCACAAAAGGCCACTCGAATCCGGCTCAACACCACGTAGATCGACCCTTTCACACATCCTCACAATGAAGCTGCTCTCACTATCATCACTGGCCCTGGCCCTCCTCTTCTCACACACCGCCTCCGCAGCCCCCCAATCCACAGCGACAATGGAAACCGACACCAGCACCTCCATCCCCCGCGCCTGCGCCAAGATCGCCAACAGCCCGCGCGTCCCGGGCTGCACCTCCGAAGAGTTCGCAGAGCGCATCTGCTCCCCCGGCTGTGCGAGCGCCCTGAAGAAGCTACAATCCGACATCGTGGACGCTTGCGAGGGCGTCTCCGGGGGTGGCTCCGTGGTGGACGCGTCGCTTGGCGGCGAGCTGGTGGAGAGGGTATGCAGCGAGGGTATTGAGGAAGACGATGATGATGAGACGGGAGGGGCGGCGAAGACGAGCGCGGGTGGGCCTGCGAGCCCGAGTGTGACGCCGCCGGCGGGACCTACTCCTGGGACGGAGGAGGGGAAGGAGGTGGAGAGGGAGAGGGAGAGGCCTAATGGGGCGGGGGGAAGCCCGTTTGATATTGTGGCGGAGGGGGTTGAGGCGGGGTCTGGGAGGGTTGGGGCCGAGTGGGTATCTGCTGCGGTGGCTTTTGGGGCGATGTTGTTGGCTGCACGGTGATGAAGTCCTGAACGGTGGACACCACGACAACTGGAGAGGACTTAATTACGTGGGTATCTACGTGGACGGGACTGGGGTGTCCGGGAATTTGCACTGGGGGAGAATGGGCTGGTTGGCCTCGGATACCGTGGCTCCTGATACGTTCATTGGGTCGTTTTCGGCTTATTTCCTATGTCTGGTTGTGGACATTACATGGGGATCGAAGGAGAGAGATTGGTTTATACCCTTGCGGAGGAACTGTAGGAATACGTGTGGGAGAGCACCTGTCTTGATACCCGGCCTAGAAGCCGAATTTTGAATAAACAAATCTGAATCTACGATACAAATACTACATACATCTAGTGTATAGTACAGTTGTCTCCGTGTTGCATTCGGGAGTTGTGTAGATCGATGCCGGGTTTAAGGCTGTGACGTCGCGGTGGGGCACAAATCGTGGACCTTGAAAACGCGGCGGTCGACCGGGGTAGCAATGGCCGGAAAACTCGGAAGAAAATCCTTGGCGCGGCCTCTTGGCACCGCCGACACCGAGTCCTCGGGCGCGGCCCGGAAGACGAGCTCGAGGCCGGACAGAGTTCACCAACACGAATCTGAGGTCCGGAAGAACGACAGAACGAAAGTCTGTCGAGATGGGAATGCCCGAGGCCTGGCGGAACCTTAATTCTACGCTTTACACGCTTGTGCGCGTTTATTACGGCGTAGTGCGCCTCCCCCGCCGGGTCGTGGCGGCGGTGATGAGCCTATGAGGTGTTTACTTACACGCTACTTTGGCGGCGCTCCCACGGCAACTTTCTTTAAGTGAGGTCGCGCCGCGATAAGGTGTATCCTCAAAGTATATATGCCCATCGGAATGCCCCCCCAACCCCCCCGGACGAGAGCTCCTAATGTACGGATTTAAGCTATCTTCGCAATAGATCGACGGGGGGAAGCCTCAATCCACCAAGCTGAGCCCGGGCCCAAAAACAAAAAAAAAACTTTTAGTACAGATCGTGCGTGGGCTACTTAAGGTGATACCTCGCCTCCATCTCATATCCCGTGCTCCCCGCAAGCTTTTTTTCCTCTCCCTTGCAAGGACGAGTGCGAACAAAGTTGTTTGCGGTTTTTTCTTGCCTGGGGATATCCGTCCTTCCCGATAGGTCCGTTCTTTAGCACCGTCTTTAATCTATCCTTTTTTTTTTTGGGTCTGAGAGAGGTGGGAAGCTGTAGTTGTTGGTGAGTCCCCCGCCCTTGTCGCGTCGCCACCGGGTTGTCTTGCCTCGGTAGTTGACGTCGCGATGCGCCGTCCCCGAAGATTCCATCTAGCTAACGGCGATTCCCAGATCGGATATTGTATTCTTTCCTTGTAGTGTTGTCGAATAGCCTTCGAAGAAGCCGACGCTTTCGTCGCGGAACGTTCCCTCCACCGAGCTCTCGAGTCGCGATATCCTTGCGCCGCCGCCACCGATACTCCTTGGCTACATCAATCCATCCACTGGCATCGCGAAGCCACGCCAAGGTCGACCAGCGGCCCCACGGCGAGCTCCCGGCGCAGCTATCAATCTCTTGGCAGCGGTACTTCCCTAGGGCTGAATAGCTACCACTTCTCGAATCCCGGTATCACTGGCTACCAGGGAATCCTGTCTCGGGACACCTGTGCGACGCCCATGCGCCAACCCTCATAACGGCGCCCCAGCACCCGGCCCATGGCCACAGACCATAACCGCCCCTCGCAGCGATAACCACCGCCCAAAATGTCCTGGGACCACCTCTCCATCACGCGGCCGCACCTGGTCTACATCATCCTGGGCGGCTTCACGTCGCTCTTCATGCTGTGCTCGTCCATCATCAAAGAGCGCCTCTACATCGGCGAGGCCACCGTCGCCACCATCTGCGGCATCATCTTCGGCCCCGTCGCCGCCAACCTCATAAACCCGCTCGAGTGGGGAAACACCGACATCGTCACCATCGAGTTCTCCCGCATCGTCCTCGTCGTCCAGTGCTTCGCCGTCGGCGTCGAGCTGCCCAAGTTCTACATGGAGCGCCACTGGAAGTCCGTCATCTACCTGCTCATGCCCATCATGACCTTCGGCTGGCTCGTCACCAGCCTCTTCATCTGGTGGATGGTGCCGCCGCTGACCTGGCTCGACTCGCTCGTCGTCGCCGCCTGCGTCACCCCCACCGACCCCGTCCTCGCCTCGTCCGTCGTCGGCAAGGGCAAGTTCGCCAAGCGCGTGCCCCGCCATCTGCGCGACCTCCTCTCCGCCGAGTCGGGCTGCAACGACGGCATGGCCTTCCCCTTCGTCTACCTGGCCCTCTACCTCATCTCGGACCACCTCGACGCCGCCCACACCACCAAGCACTGGTTCCTCCTGACCATCCTCTACGAGTGCATCTTCGGCGCCATCTTCGGCTTCCTCATCGGCTACATCGCCCGCCACGCCATCCGCGAGGCCGAGCGCCGCGAGTGGATCGACCGCGAGAGCCTGCTCGCCTTCTACTTCGTCCTCAGTCTCTTCTGCGCCGGCGCGGGCAGCATCCTCGGCGTCGACGACCTGCTCGTCGGCTTCGCCGCGGGCGTCGGCTTCTCCAACGACGGCTGGTTCAGCGAGAAGACGGAGAAGTCCCACGTCTCGGACGCCATCGACCTGTTGCTCAACCTGACGTACTTTGTCTTCTTCGGCACCATCGTCCCGTGGTCCGACTTCAACAACGCCGACATCGGCCTGCAGGCCTGGCGCCTCGTCATCATCTCCCTCTTCATCATCTTCTTCCGGCGGATACCCATCATGCTGGCGCTGAAGCCGTTGATACCGGACATCAAGACGTGGCGCGAGGCGCTGTTCGCGGGCCACTTCGGCCCCATGGGCGTCGGCGCCATCTTCATCGCGCTGCTGGCGCGGGGCGAGCTCGAGACGGGCCACAGCGTGCCGTCGTCTAAGCTGCCGCCGCCCGACGTGCCCAACTACGACCTCCTCCGCGTCATCTGGCCCATCGTGTGCTTCATCGTCATCTCCTCCATCATCGTCCACGGGTCCTCCATCGCCGTCTTCGCGCTCGGCAAGCGCATCAACACGCTCAAGGTAACCATGTCGTACACCACCGGCGAGGAGGGCGGCAAGTGGATGAATAGGCTCCCGAGGCTGTCGACGGCGTCAAAGTCGCAGATGAAGACGTCGGAAACGGACACAGAAATGGACATGCCCGAGTTCCCGCCGGGCACGCTCCCGCCCGTCGGCCTGCCGAATAACTTCCTCCGGAGGCAGCGCGAGGAGGAGGCGGCGGGCCGCGCGGGGAGCAGGGCTTCGTCGCGCGTGTCGCGGAGGAGGAGGAAGAGGGACGAGAGCGTCGGCGGGCCCGTGGAGGACTCGGCCATCTTCCCGGACAAGAGGCCCTCGTCCGCGGGCGCCGACGCGCCCGCGCGGGCCTCGACGTCTGAATCTGCGGAGAACGGCAGCCCCGGCAGCAGCGAAGCGCAGCAGCCCCATGCCGTCAGCGTGGCCCCCGAGATAGCCGTCTACGAGGAGGGCCCCCGCGTCGTGTTCGAAGATTCCGACGGCGACGTCCTCGGCGTCGCGGCGGCGCCGGGCGCCCGGGCCGAGGACACCCCCGGGGAGTCGGGGGTCCAGGGAGGGGATCTCCCCGAGGTGGCGGAGAACCTCGCGTCCAAGAGGGCCCAGGAGGGGAACCCGATCAAGTTCGAGTGGTCCATGGACTACCTGAAGCGCAGGATGGGGGACCTGTATAGTAAGGAGGTTGAGAAGAGGAAGACGAAGCCTCAGGCGGAGAGGAGGCATGAGCCTGCGCTGGCGTACCAGTTTGGTAACACGGTGAGTCTTTTTTTTCTCCTTTCTTTTGCTATTTGAAGTTTTTGTTTGTTTGGGGATGGTCGCTAATGGAGATGTGCAGATCATCGTCGAGGACGAGAACGGCGAGGTCGTAAAGACGTACGAGCTCCCCAGCGACAAGACCGACGCGCCGCTCGCCCAGCCCCTAAAATACCTCGGCCTCAAGGGCGCCAAGCCCGCCGACCGCCCGGCCGACCCGGCCCCCTCACAGGCCGGCGAGGCCTCGGGCTCCGGCGCGGCGAACAAGGCGGACAAGGAAGCAGAGGACGACAAGCGGATACGCTTCACGATCGGGGGCGAGGGCAAGAGGCTTACCAAGGAGGACTTCTGCCGGGAGGTGTGGAAGCTCGATGCGAAGACTAGGAGGGAGGTGGTGGAGAAGTCGGATGCGCCGGTTGATGTCAAGAGGCTTGCGACTATGGAGAGGGAGCCGGTGGGTCCTGAGATTCGGATGACGGGGCCTTCGGAGGAGCGGGAGAGGGGGGATGGGAAGGAGGAGATGAAGGCGGGTGAGGTGAAGGAAGAGACGAAGGGAGAGGAGAGGAAGGGGCCGGAAAGGAAGGTCGTGGGCGCGGGCTCCACGGCAGCGGACGACGAGGAGACGCCCGCTGAGCGTAGGAGGCGAGAAGCGGCGCTGGGGATCGGGGAGACGGTCGGGGAGGAGGAGAGCGAGAGCGAGAGCGAGAGCGAGAGCGAGAGCGAGGGGGAGAGGGAGCGGTTTAGGAGGAGTATACGGTTTGCGCAGTAGCGTTCTTGTCAGCGATGGGACAAGAATACGGGATAGGGGGGGAAATAAATATTGTGGGGCGGGTTGGGTGTAAGTTGACAAGTTGATAGACAGCGATAGAACTGCCGAGTTGATTAATTCCTTTTTTTCCTCCTTTGCGTCTTGGATATCCGTCGGGATTGTGCTTGGAGATGACAGGTCGTAGTCTCCTGGAATTTGTGACGTGATGAAGCCATAGTAAACAGGGCGACGGAAGATCAAGACGCCGTGTCCTCGTGGCACTCGGGTAGTTGCGGAGGGATTCTACGGAGAGGGCAGCATTTCATATCGATCTAGAAACCATGAGATGTCTAGACACGGCGGAGTAGCGAGGGCCATACCGTTCCACGGAGGCTCTCCCTTGTTAAGGGCACATTTTGCAGGCAATACGGAATGGACATGTGCTTTATTGCTCATCTGGCGTAGATACATTTCATCCGGTACGTCTTCGGCTGCACATCGAAGCGCCCATGCCCTCCACCCGTCTTACGCGCTCTGCAGACTATGGTCAGTACCTTTGTTCAGGAGCGGCACCAAAGTTCTACCATCCACCCTCTCTGACCTCAGTATCCGAGCCTTCCATTTAATTGAAGCAAACCCTACGCCCCTACGCATCCTCAATTCTCTTCCTCCTCGTCCTCGCTTCCGTCCTCTTCGTCTTCGTTGTCCTCGTCGCCACCATCGTCCTCCTCCTCCTCTGGGAACTCCAATCCCTTAATCCCATCAAAACAGTCTCTCATACTTTCGACCAGACCCTCCATCTCTTTCCTGAGGGGGCAATTATCGTGACCATCGCAGTGGTGGTTTTGAGCTTTTTCTGGACGCGCGGAAGGCGGTCGATGATTTCCGAGGCAGAGAGGGTCTCAAAGTACTGGGCCGGCGGCCACAGCTCACAGCGGGCCATGAAAGAAAAGTACTCAAAAGCTCGGTGCTCGTGATTACACATCTTGGGGCGCAAACCGGCGCCATTGCAGCACTCGGAATCCGAGGCCGAGTAGACGTCGGAGCAACAAGCGGCGCAGACGCGGCCCGGCGTGCGGTAAATGGCCTTCCGGGCGCGCAGCTTGCGCTCGACAAACTGGATTTGCGCGTCGAATCTGTCTCGGAGTAACTTTATCTCCAGGTCTACCTTTGCTATAAACGCCTCAGACGAAAGACAGGGGATTGGAGGAGACGCTACCGGCGACCCATGGCGGGAGCTGGATCGGGAGCTCGACCGTCTCCGGAATGTCAGTGAACCCGGGTTTCAGATCCTCGATGGCCCTCTCTGAAATGCTCGTGAAAGAGTCCAGGCGAAAGACCCACGCGGCCAGTAACATAAGGTAGTAGTAGTCCTGGGGGGCGTTTTCGCCCAGCCTTCGTTCATGGCACCAGACCGACGCCCACGGCTTGAGGGGTCCCTGGAGCTGGTACTTGTCCGCATGTGTGGCGATAAGAGCGATTTCCCTTGGACTCACATCATCGGAGAGATTGTCGCTTTTGTGGTGGAGAACCCTTAGGATTGCGTCCATGGCGTTGGGATCGTCCTCCTTGAGCTCGATGGCCGGGCGTTTCCCCTCCTTGACCGCGACGCCCTCGCTGAAGTCCGACTGGAACATTTTGGCGAATACGGGAGATGCGAGGCCGAGAACAGTCGTGGATACGAGGAACTCCTTCGTCTTGGTGGTCGCGCCATCGCCGGGTACTGTGACCGAGAGGATCGCGTCACCGTTTGGATCGAGCTGTATGATGCTAGGCTTCATCCGAGCCATGTTGGCGTTTTTTGGTCAGAAAATTCCGAATTTTGAGAAGATGGAAAGAGAAGAATTATTCCGAATGGTTTTGGAAGGTGGGCTTTGCTAGTTATGAAGAATCTGGGCAGGCGCGAGACTGGAGACTGGGCAAGAGCACTCGACAATGAAGACCGGTGCTCTTTCCCATTTCTAGCTCCCCCCACTCGCCGGCTGCTCTTTCCCATATGAAAAGATACAATGTGAATTTCTAAAAGAGTGGCTGCCCGGGAAACCCATAGAGTAGTCTTGGCCGAGTCTCATTAACCTACTCAATGATATCGGATCGCATGCCCACCGCATATCCGATCCAGTCCGATGCCATTACAACAAAAGAGACGTACATCCACCACAAGTCATAACTCCACCCCAGGCCTTCCAATCCCCATCCTTCGCGAACCCCATGTCGTCAACACCATCACGAAGCATCCAAACAAGACGAAGGCTAATACCCCCAAAGCGCTCCTCCCACCAGACCAATCCCCGAAACGGCCAATGCCGAAAGCCACGTGAAGCCCTCCCACCCCATCTCTCCCTTTGCAACCGCCACACAGGCAATACACAAATCTAGGGCATCAACCGCCGCGATGCCCCACAGCACCCTCCTGGCACCGGCCCTCCCGCCTGCCCCCTGGTCCTTGTCGGCGAACAGGAGGAGCTCGCCGAGCACGAGGTCCCGCGCGCCGGAGAAGCCGAGGAGGAGGCCGGCGCCGGGGGGGAAGGGGAGGCTGAAGAGGCGGGACGTGAAAGACGGGGCGAGGATGCAGGATACGCCGAAGAGGGCGCGGGCGATGCCTGCGGCGCGGGCGGTGGTGCGGGAGAGGGGGGCTGGGGCGGGGCCAGCGGGGTCGGCGGGGGCCTTGGGGAAGAGGGGGGTCGAAGGACTTGGCGACATGGTTGTGGTGGTTTTGGTTGCGAGTTTTTCGTTGCGAGTTGGCCAGAGGTGTTGGTTGCCAGAGGTTTGGTAGCGGTTGTTGTGGTTGGGTGCAGGTGACTTTTGGTGTAAGTGAACCCAGACGTGCGGTGGATGCGGGCTCTTGGGCGGGCAACTTGGTTCCAGACTGTCTAACTTGATAATCCAGTGTGAGTGTGATGATCTGGTCTTGATATTTTCCCTCCTACCTTTTCACACCCTTTATACCTGTCAACCCTCGTCGTTGACCATAACTGTCTCACCGTCATCATCTTCGGCCATAACGCCGATGCATAACGGCCCCACCGTAAAAGTCCCACCATGACGGCCCCACTATAACCGGCAGGAGCCAAGACCCGGACCAGGCGGCCGGATAACACACGCATCCGACGTCAGTCACCAAACGACCAAGAAAGGCGTAAGCGCAAGATATTTCGAGCTGAAAGTTACAGGTATTGGAATGTGCTTGTTACTATCCCTCTGCGTTATGCGGCCCAAAGGGCGTTCCGTGTTAGGACAGTGGTAGGTCCTAGGGCTCCCGTGGCTTCTCCTACGCTTCGTCACTGATGTAGCTTACATCCCATTGTTTACTCGTGTTCTGATTCGTTTCTATCTCATAATCCAAGAGTCGACTTGGATACTCGGGTATGTAAGCTACACCATGCTCATCCAACTCTCACCACTCCAGCGCACTAAACGCCACCCCCAAGAACCCCTCCCAAAGAATATACAAAGAAAAAAGGTCGACAACACCCCCAAGACTACCTCAACCCCGCATCATCTACCCTCCTCGGTACCTCCCCATCCGGCATCATCAAGCTGAACTCCTGCTCAGCTGGCAACCCGTTGACTCCCGCTCCCGCCGGTACACCCGGTACAGGCGGCACGCCCTCCCGCTCCCCTGCTACCCAGTTCCCATCCTTAACCCTCTGCTGCGCGCGGTGGATCCGCCCCTTCTGCTGGTTCACCCAGCTGCTCACCGTCCGGAACCGCGCCGGCTGGTCGTCGCTTGTGGCGGTGTATATCGTATCGCGGTTGCTCAGCGCGTTGCCAGCGCTCGAGGCCGTGACGGTTGAGGGCGGGGGCTGGGGCGTCGAGGCGCCGGAGCGGGGCGGGTGGTAGGCAGATGGGATGATGATGTCGCCATCGCCAAAGCCGGAGGAGAGGGAGGTGAGGTTCGAGGCGCGGTGCTGCAGCTGCGGCTGGGAATTGGGGGCGGAGAGGTAGGCCCAGGTTCCGCCCTGCGCGTCGAGCGAGTTGAACGACGGCTGCGGCTGGTGCGAAGCCACGACCGCTGGGCTGGGCACCGATGTCGCGGCGCTCAGCAGACTGACGTTGTCCGAACTACCAGTCTGCTGCGAGAAGCGATCTGTGTTCCTTGTATCCAGCGGCGGAACAACTCGCGCACCAGCCTTTTCATCCGGCGCGAACCGGCCCATGAGACCAGACGACCTGTCGCTGGCAGACTTCTCCCTCGTGATGGGCATCGTGTCCTCGTCATCGAGGTTCTGCCACCTCTGGGCCCAGGGGTGGCTCCTCGCCCAGGGGAACCGCCCGAGGACGCGGCCGACGCGCGCCTGGCGCGAGAAGCGCGGCCAGGGGGAGCCGTCTGTTCCTCTTCTTCTCTTGTTGCGGGCGCGGGTCACGCGCCAGATTAGCCAGGCGAGGATGCAGACGCCTATGAAGGTGCCTGTAGGATTGTTAGTATGACGTCGAGAAGTGGATGCAGGCCCACCGGGTGGGGTTGGGCTCGTACCTATCGAGGCGGCACCAATCATGACGTGTCGCTTGGTGTCGCTGCCATTCCCCATGTTCTCCAGGTGACCGTCATGGTTGAATTCCATGTCGATGTCCGACGACGTCGGCGACACGGTGACGGTACTTACGGTCCCGGAAGCAGCCTGACACAATGTTAGTAGCCGTAAACAAACACATATCCAACCTGGTCTCGTGAAGACTTACACTCGCGGGTTTGGTAATGGTGGCCTGGCTCGGCGTAATGGTCACGGCACCCGTCCTGCTCCCCGAGTAATCCGTCCAAGGTATGACGATGTTCTCACGCACTTCGGAATCAACGGAGCCGTCGGCCAACGAGGTGACGTAGACTGTATAGGTGGTGATGGCGCTCACGGCCGACGGCTCGAGAGGTGGCAGCGAGGTTGTCAGCGGGGAGGCTGACGGCGTGATCGTGGGCGACGGAGGCGGAGGCGGTATCGAGGACGAGGGAGGCGGAGGCGGAGGCGGTATCGGGGGCGGGACAGGCTCGAACTCGGGGTCACTGTCGACGCCCGAGTCGACCTCTGGATCGCCGCCGTCCAAATCGAACCTGGTGTCGTCACCGAAGTCGGGGTCGCCATTGCCCGAGTCAAACTCGGGATCGTCGACGTCCAAGTCGGACTCGGAGTCACTGTCGACGCCCGAGTCGAATTCGGAATCACCCTCGCCGTCAGAGTCGAACTCAGGGCCGTCATCGAGCTCGGGATCGCCATTACCCGGGTCGAACTCGGAGTCGAGCCCGGGCTCCCCGCCGCGGGTCAAGTCGTCGTCCTCAAACTGGCGTCTCTCACGCCGCCGGGACGGAGAGCGGGTCGAGTACCGTCGTTCCCGGGCTGGGGCGGTCCCAGGCGCAAAGGGGGGGGCCATTCTCGGATTCGTTGCTGCGTGGTCACCGTGTCGTGTGTCCCGGGGCCATGACACAAGGCAACGGGTTCGGGGTGGCGAGGGAAGAGCCGGGATCAACGGCGTTTCGTCCGAGGTCGTGAATAGAGTCCGTCAAGGAGAGTGGGAGGTTTCGAACTTCGCCGGGAGTCGAATGGACGCGTGTGTGTAAGGAAACGAGAGATCTGACAGGAACAAAAGATGGAGGCCAGCCCTACGAAAAGATGGAAAGGAAAAAGACGGGAGCAAGTCTGCGTCCACGTCGATCCCCCAAGGAATTAGTCGACCCGCGCTAAACCCAGTTTACAAGGGCGAAAAAGAAAGTGGGGGAGAAGAGAATGAGGTGAGAGTGAGGAAAGAGAGAGAGGGAATGGAGAAAGCGATTAGCAAGAAGACTCGAGTCAATCGGAATCCGGGCCCCCCTTCGGCACAGGTTGCCATGTGGTGGGGCACAGATCGGGGCTAGGCGCCATGTCAGGGGCACGGCGATCATCCGCCGCAGAAGGACGCAGGTGCCAGAGCTGGAGCCGAGGCGTGTGGATGGCGCCGTGGGGAGGGGGGCCTGGGACGGGACTGGCGGGATCTGGGGTGGGGTGGAGAGAGGCGGCGAGGTCCGCCTGGCCCGGGCTTGCGGCGGTGGTTTTCTAAGTCTGACGCCCCGGGTGGAGAGGTGGAGTGCCGCTGGTGGTTGGACGCGGCGCGGCGAAGGCGAGACGGTGTGCGTAGTCTGCTCGTCGCCTTTGACTTGGAGCAGGTCATCCTCGTGACGGAACCACGGATAAATGTTTGCAGCCCTTCGAGCCTGGCTCTTCCCTGCCTCGACGATCGAACCCACCCACGGCCATAATGGCGGAAGCGACCAGCATCTCAAGATTAGCTTCGCTAGTCGGCTTCGCTAGTGCGACGCCGGTTACGCCACGGGCCCGGTTCGTGGGGCCCGGGCGTGGGGCCCGTAACCAAAGGGGCACTGCTGTCTCAGATCGTCTCAAGAACCCTGCAGGCTGACGACTGCACGCAAGAAGAGCCCGATTGGGGAAACCTGAAGCTCTGCGTGACCAAGTTGTGAGGGATATGAGGTCCGAGCTGGAGCAGACGCTCTCTCACCCGAATCGGATGCAGCGGTGGTGATGATGGTGACGGTTTGGACATGAGGCATAACGCATTGCGCACACCGGAGCTGAGCTCCGGCTCGCCTACTCACGAGACCCGCAAAAAAAGAAAAGAAAAACAAAAGGTTATGCACGAACCGAGACTCGAACTCGGATCACTTGCTTGGGAAGCAAGTATTCTACCCCTGAACCATTCGTGCTGAACTAAGTTCGTTATTCGCTGAGAGTGGAGATCGAGATGCAGACTTATGTAGGGACGCTTATTTAGCGCAGCCCTAACTGGACACTACAGGTACAAGTATTACCACCTCAGCTGTCTTCGCTTCTTAGACTCCGTTAGCGAGCAGCCTTTTCGCCACGAGCCGGCCACTAGTTGATAGGTTCCGGGGCCAGCCGATGTGGAGGGCTACAGCAGCGCTTGATCCCAAGAATTACTCAGGTTCCTTGGTAGACCTGCCGAATCGGGTGAGGCGATGGCGGTCATGATTCGGTCCTCGGGCCCAGAAAGCGCCGGACAGGACGGGACGGCACATGTGATGGGTGGATTTAGGTACATGCTGCTGGCTGCTGCCTCGCAAAAGATTTACAAGTACAATTTAGGATTCGCATCTCGACCCGGAAGATGTCGAGGATAACCAGGCACCCCGCGCAAAAAGCCCGTCAAGAGAAAGCATTTACATCAGTATCCCAGACCCGACTGGCCCAGTACTTGTCGATAAAACATGCGACAAGACACCACGCTACAGAAACCAAATCCCCACAACCACCTCACACCCAAACCTTACCCTCAGCCGCCCCACCCCCCAACACTTCTCCACACCTACTCCTGGTGCAGCGCCGTGTTCCCGCTCGTCTTGGGCCGCGGCACAATCAGCCAGCTGAGGGCCGTGGCTCCCAGCAGCGAGATGAGGATGGGTTGCAGGACCTTGACGCCCGAGCCCGAGGCGACGACGCCGGTGATGATGGGGAAGAGGGAGCCGCCAATCTGGGCGAAGACGAAGACGAAGGCCAGGGCCGTGGAGCGGGAGTCTGGGTGGAAGAGCTTGGAGGCGACGTTGATGCCCTGGGGTGGTCAGCGGTGAACGGAGAGTGTGAGTGTGAGTGTGAGTGTGAAGCTTACCGTGGCGAAGAAGGGCCCGTTGAAGAAGCCGTACAAACTGATCGCGACCGAGGCGGCGATGATGTTTGGGACGCTGTCCACAACTCGGTTAGAAGAAGCCGAGTATCCGGATGGGAGACACTTACAGCCAAAACACCAACTGGAACGCGATGCACAGCGCAATATACAAACAAATCATCCGCCGCTCCCCAAGCCGGTACGTCGGCTCCGCAAGCAGCAGCCTCCCCAGCATCGCCCCGCCGTTGAACCCGGCAGGCACGTACCCCATCTGCGCGAGGTCCCCGCCGCGCACCACGACGAGGTACTCGACGACCCAGCCGCTCGCCGTCAGCGCGGCGCCGAGGAAGAAGAAGAAGAAGAGGCTGATGAGCCAGACGCTCCGCGACCCCAGCGTCTCCTTGATGAGCTTGAACGCGCCCTCGTTGCGCGACGTCTCGCCCTCTCCGTCCCCCTCGGCGGGCGCGGCCGGCTTGCGCTTGAGCGCCAGGCTGTCCCGGAAGGCGACGAGCACCCACGTGAGATTAATCACACCGAGGCCCAGCGGGAACAGATAGAAGAGATACCACTGCGAAACTTCCCCCGCGGACGCCACGGCCGTGGCGACGAAGGGCCCCGTCAGGCACCCCGCCATGTACATGGCGTGGATGAAGGCCAGCCAGCGGTGCGCGCCGCGGACGCCGGCGACAAAGGTGTTGGCGTGGGTGTCCTGGAAGGCCTGGCCGAGGCACGCGAAGCAGAATGCGACGGTGAAGAGCGGGAAGGGGGCGCGCCAGGCGCGGAGGGCGTGAGAGAGGATCTGGAAGGAGGCGCCGAGGGCGAGCATCCCGCCAAGGTCGAGGACCTGGCAGAGGTGGGTGTTGGCCACGGCGGCGAGGAGCCAGCCGAGGAAGTTGGCGGCGTAGCTGCCCGGCATTAGGTCTACCCACGATCGGAGGGAGGACGGGCTTACACGCTGGAGACGATGGCAGTGTTGATGTCGTGCTCGCGGATGATGTAGGGGACTAGCGCTCCGAGGCTGCCGTCGTTGACGCCCGCGACGTAGAAGCAGAAGGCCGCGCTGCACAGCTTGAAGATCATCTTCCTGTCGAGCTTCTCCTCCGCCGGCTGCTCGTCCCCCGGCGGCGCGGGCCCCTGGGCGGGGCGTGACGTCTCCAGCTCAATGGTCTCCGGGGCCCGGGCGGGCTCCAGCTGGGTGGTGGTCGTCGACATGGTTCCGGCGCAGTGTCAACAGACAGCCAGGTTCGCGGCTAGGACTGAGAAGACGGATCTTTTCGCGAGCTCGGCGTGAAGCCCCGCAGCTCGCGGATTCCTTCTTTAATAGTTCCGGTGCTGGACCCCGGCCGCAATGACTAAGGTGCCCCGTGGGCAGTGAGGGAGGGCATCGAGTGGGTGGGTGCCGGAACGTCGACCCGCAGTGCCGGACGCGAGTCTGTTCCCCGCGCGTTGGGGAGCCGGTGTGGGGAGACTGCAGCGAGTCACGACGAGAGGAAGGGGTGCAGGCGGAATATCCACGGGTATACCGCTGAGCTGCGTCGTGATGCCGTCGCGATGGGTAAATGTCGGCATTAACGAGTCCGGATACGGTAATGAGCTGCAGGTCTCCAAAGCTGTTGTGGTTCGAGGTCATGCTCGCCAAGCCTGGATTGCAACTGAATGGCTCTCGCGTGCCATTCGTTCTGCGGCCCGAAAAGTCCCGCAGGCCCTGGACGCGTCAGGGATTGGGGACACCACATGCTGGCACCGGTGCTAGGACTTCGGAGGAAGGAGGTCAGAATTAAGGAGCGAATCGGCTCGGTGCATCACGGCGCCCGGAGGCCTAGGTGCCGCATGGTGGAAACCGCACTGTGCCCCTGTCCCGCCAGCACCCTCGCGTAAATGCTGTCCCATGACGGGCGCTTCCGCCGGAGCTTATTTACGTCCAGACCATATGCCGTGTAAGCGTAACGCAGGGGCAAAGTTACGTGCAAAGCCCCTCTGCAGTCTACGACATTACCAATTCATTCACAAGTAGACAACTTAACGTCGTTGCTCCCGGGGTAACCATAGAAAAAAAAGAAAAAAGAGGTGTAACTCTGGCCCGGCGGAGACTTCGGAGACATTTAAAGGTCCGCCGGGCAAATCGTTTCCCCAGCACTCACCTCGAACTCGTACGTTGAACTTCCTGCCTGTTCTGAAACCCATCTCAAAACCTCCATCTCCCAACGTCGGCCACCAACTTTACATCCATCACCGAACCGGACAACGCGTCTTGAATACACCCGACTGCCCAAAATGGACTTCCTCCCCTCTTCCAACATCTCCCTCTACACGGTACGTAGTAAACCCCAACCTCCCGGCTCTACGACCGCCCCGCAGACGTCGCTAACGACCGCCGTCAAAGGTCCCGGCCGCCCTTCTCCTGGCCTTCATCCCCGGCGCGTACGGGAGCTACCTCGGCAAGTCGAAGTTCGACCCCGCGTACCCGCGCAACCTCGCCTCGAGCCTCGCCAGCGACGAGTCGGTCAGCAAGGAGGTGAGTCTTCTAACCGCCCCCTCCACCCCCCCTGTCTTACTCTCCTTTCCTCTGTCCCTCCCGCCCTGCCACCCTCCCCCTTCACACCCGCTCCCCCGCCTCCCACATATCCAGACGCCCGCAAGAAGAAGAGAAGAAGAGGAGCCATACTCACCCACCCACCCAGACCAAGCAAAAGATCCTCCGCGCAAAGGCCGCCGCCGACAACGCCTGGGAGACGCTCGGCTTCTACGCCGCGGCCGTGACCGCCGCCAACGCCGCGCGCGTCGACCCGGCGCGCCTCAACGCTCTCTCCCTCACGTACGTCGCCAGCCGCGTGGCGTACAACTTTGCGTACGTGTCGCTGGGGGCCAACAGGGCCACCGTGCCGGTGAGGAGCTTGACGTGGATGGCTGCGACTACAGCGGCGGTTTGGTTGTTTATCGAGGCGGCGAGGAACTTTGCGTAGATTGTTGGGGGATTAGGGGGGTGGCGGTATGTACGTGGGATGTAATAACTATTTACAATGAAGATACTAAAAGGCTCTCCCGTTCGTGCCCTCGACCAGACGCATCACACCCTACTCACCCCTCTAAGCCACTCACGCTACAAAACGAGTCAGCCTCAACATACTCCCCTGTAAAATAAGATAAAAAAGGACAAAGGGAAAGGCAACTCACCAGGCCCAGAGACGGAAGTCGTAATCTCCCCGTCCTCGACGTACACCCCCGAAAAGTAAAAGTCCTCGTCCGCGTCGGGGTACCCGTCGCGCGGCAGCTCCAGCACGCCGAGGTGCCAGTCTGCGCCGTTGGACGACGTCGAGGCCGACACGGGGGCGACCTCCTGCTCGAGGTCGGCGTCGCCCTCGGAGTGCCAGAAGCCGACGGTGCCGGCGTCAAAGTCCTGATGTTGCGTGTTAGTCTGCGATTCTAGTCTTCGCCCCCCACCCGCTAACCCCTTGTCCTAGATGTTGGAGGAAAGGGCAGACATGGATAGGGCGAAGAAAGGGATGGGATAAAGAAAGAGAAGGGGACAAAATGGAAATTCAAGGACGAGGGCAAATAAAGACGAGGGAAGAAACCCACAATCTCGTAGGCAATGTTGTGCCACACATCCGCCTCCCACTCCGCCTCCCACAGGCTCTCCTGCCCAACCATGAACTGCAGGTTCCCATTCTCCTCCCCCTGATCCCCGGAGATCCACCCATACTTCATCTCCACAAAGTGGCTCTCGAAGAAGCAGATCTGGTGCTCCTTGTTCTTGCTCGGCGCGTTCTCCTCCTTCCGCATCATGCTAAAGTGGTAAAACACCTTGCCCTCGTTGATCCCGGCGTCCGTCTGCGGAATCAGCTCGGTGCGGCGCATGTTCTGCCCGTTCCAGAAGGCCGTGTCGTCGAGCGTGAGCCTGGCGCCCTGCTCCGAGACCTCGTCGGCGGGGTTCTTGTGGTCGGGGGAGAGGTCGACGTAGGAGGTGGTGGCGGAGGGCCCGTGGATGTACCACTGGTAGGGCCCGACCTGGTTGGACCAGGACCACGAGTCGAGGTCTGTGGCGGAGGAGAGGTCGTTTAGGCGGCCGTCCCAGATGAGGGCGGCGGAGGCGAGAGGGAGGACGGCTGCGAGGGCGGCGGCGAGCTTCATCGTGGCGGCGGTGGTGGGTGACGGGTGAGGACGGGAGGTGAGGGAGGATGTTCACGATGAGAGGGGATGGGGGATATATACATTCCGTCGAGCACTTTATGCGAGGCACTGGCATCTACAATTCACGGAACACGGCACCAGAGCAGGAAATAGATTACACGATATTCGCGCAGGAGCCAGCAGACCCGTCCCACACGGCCCGGCGACCCCAGCCCGCTGGTCATCATAAACCGCGGACCGCAGAACGTGTCATCCCGGACCGGGGCCCACGGCCGTAGTTTTCCCACCTCGGACAATGCCCGCTCCGTCCTCTAATTCCAGCCGCCGAGAGTGGTACAGGGTTGGGCGGGACTCGCCGCCCGGAAAAGCGGCACGCTTTATATCTCCTTGGGGAGTGAGTGGCCGGTTGTATTCGTAGAGAATAAATGAAGGACCTGCCGTACCGGCGGCAATCAGGGTCTGTGTGCCGGAACCCCCACACCCTATGGTACTCTGTAAGCAAGCGGGTTCATACTGTACAGATACGAGTGTTTGTGATGCTGAGGCACAGTGTCAATGGAACAAGAGCGCTCCGTGCGAACCTCCCCGTCTCTCCGTCTCTCCGCCGCCGCGGCGTCGGCCCCGTCTCCTTCAGCGAGTGCTCCCCGAAGAGCATCGCAGCGAGGTTACTTGTATACCCTGATGCGGGCGTAACCCCGAGGTGTGTCTCCCGTCCATGAGCCGCCCTCAGAACGTCACGTAGCGGCGGTTGCAAGGTCGGATGAAGAACAGCTGTGGAATATGGGTGTCGGGAAACAAAAAGTTTAGCCTATTCATCGAGGTTCCGGCGCTTGCGTCTCCGTCTCGGTTTCAGATGGGTGTGGAGCGGACTAATACGGCTACTGTCCCGCGGTGGGCCTCTTAAATGAGAGCAAAAAAAGGCAAAAAGGAAACTTCCCCACCAAGGGTCGAACTTGGAATCTTCCGATTAACAGTCGGACGCCTTAACCATTTGGCCATGGAGAAGAGATGGTATTGTGTCCTTATTTTCTGTTTTTGAAGGCTGGAAAACCGGCGACGAGGTTCGTGTAAGTGAGCGCGGAACGAATTGTAGCATTTGAACCGATAGACCAGAACATGTACGAGGCACCTTTCGCAAGTCAGTCTATATGCGTTATAAATCTCAGAACCCCGTGCAACAACGAAATACGTGAGGGTGGTGAAGCACTGGGACTCGGCCTACCCGCTTTGCATCTCCTCAGAGGAAGGTATCATGACGAGATGTTCAACGGTATGCAATGGCCCACCGGCTTAGCCGACAGTCGTCATTTACCCCCCGAGCCGCTAAAGGAAATCCGGCTATGCTGCATCTTATCTAGACTGCAGCTTCCCTATGAACCAGAAGCTTCGTATGAAGCTCACTTGGCTCCGAGGCAGCCCGTCAATAGCCTTTCGTCGAAACGACATCCTTGATGATGTCCTAATTAAAGGTATAAAAATTTATATTAAAAAGACGGTATCCTACCAGTACTAGCTGTACGTCGAGACGAGCGAGGGAGCGCTCAGAATCTACCAGCCTTATTCTACGTAAACCGCGACACTCTCGGCAGACCTCCAGGGCCCCGGTTAACAAATCCCAAAACACCCGACGCTCCAAGGAAGAACTCACGCAGCGTCCAGCCTCTGAGCCTCACACATCTTAGCATATACTCCCCCCTTACTAACCAACTCCCCATGCCTCCCCGCCTCCACGATCCTTCCCCCATGAAAGACGTAGATGCAGCTCGCCTCCCTTACCGTCGAGAGCCGGTGCGCCACCGCAACAGTAATCCTCTCCCCACCCGCCGCCTCCCTCAGTGCACCCTGCACGAGCCTCTCCGACTCAACATCCAGCGCGCTTGTCGCCTCATCGAGCAGGAGGACGTTCGGTTTCCGCGCCAGTGCCCGCGCGATGGCTATCCGCTGCCTCTGTCCGCCTGAGAGCTGGCTTCCGCCTTCCCCACAGGGTGTGTCTAGCCCCTCGGGGAGCGAAGAGACAAGGTCCCAGACGTTGGCGGCGCGGCACGCCTCTTCCAGTGCGTCTTCTGACGCTGCCTCCGTCGCGTTGAGGTCTGGGATTCCCTGGGAGATGTTGTCGCGGATCGTGCCGGGGAAGAGCGTCGGTTCTTGCTGCACTAGGGCTACGTGTTTGCGGTAGAGGAGGGGGTTGATAGACGGGAGGGGCGCGGAGTCGATGGTTATGGCGCCGCTTGTTGGGTCGTAGAAGCGTTCTAGGAGGGAGATCATGGTGCTCTTCCCGCAGCCGGAGGCGCCTACGAAAGCTACGAAGTCGCCTCGTTGAATCTATAAGGGATAGTGTAAGTGAACATAGTTCGGTCCAGAACCCGACACCACCGGAGAGCAGGGGGCAGGCCTTTCTTCGAGCACTTACCGACAGAGACACGCCCTTGAGAACCCGGTTGTCTGGCGCCAGGGGGTACGAGAACTCCACGTCTTGCAAATCATAGGAGCGGCACTCATGCTCGGGTCCCACTTCGCGGTTACCCTCAGTCTCACGGATGGTCCCCTCGAGTCCGTCGAGCCAGAAGTAGTAGTTGGCAGCCTGATTGGCCTTGGAGAAGCCTGGAAGCCGTCAGTAACTCGATTCCTAGCGTCGCTTGGACCAGGACTCACTGCTGGCGAAGCTAAAGGCCAGTGCGGTGGCTTGGCCGGAGAAGTAGACGCCCATAAACGACACGATGAATTGGTAAAAGGTGATTTCCCCGTCGTTGATGAGCTTTGATCCCCACCTGTTCCGCAATAAATCAGCCGAATTACTCTACAAGGTTCCTCAAAATCAGGGAGCAAAGACTTACCAGAATCCCAGGGCAAGCACAAAGTACTCGACAGACTGCGTGAGGGAGAACCAGCTCATCATATGGAACATGGGCCCGCTCGCCCTCGAAATGGCTATATCGAGCTCACCGACGTACTTCTTCAGCACGGCGCTCTCGATAGCAAGCGACGAGACAGTCCGGATCCCCGTGATCGCCTCCGAAGCCACCGACGCGCTCGCCGCCAGCCTCTTCCCCATCTCATCATCCATCCTACCCTCGAGTCCAACACGCGCGTAGCCCGCTAGCATCATAGGCGGCAAGCCGGCGAAGACGCCGACCAGCCCTAGCTTCCAGGACACGGCGATGGCGAGGACGCTCGATGCCAGGATGTTGATGGCGGACATTAGGACTATTGCGACGGTGAAGCCCATTAGCTCTAGGATGGCCTGCGGGTAGGAATCGAGACGGCTGATGAGAGCGCCGACGGTGTTTTCGGGGCGGTCGAAGAATTGGAGGTCCTGACGGAGGAAGGAGTCTAGGATCTCTCGACGCATCTTTTTGCTGAGGGTCTATGTGATACGGTCGCGTCAGTGTCGTGATGCAGGACTGGGAACGGGGTTTCCTTGCCGCGTTAAAGACGATGAGGTCTTACCTGCGCGATGGTATTGGTTGACCAGCCCATGACAAAGTATATGACGAGGATGCCGAGCGACATGACGAAGAACATCAGCGAGATGAAGTTGCCGCGGGCGACCATGTCTGGGGAGGTAAAGACGCTCATGATGTTGCCTAGCAAGAGGGCTTGCCCAGGGTTGACGGCGGCTGCGAGTGACATTATGGTAAGCAAGTGTAACGGCAGTGCCCTGCTCTCAGGAAGGGCTAGGGAGTCTTTCTTAGACGAGACAACTCACCTCCTCCGATGCACGTGGTTATCGTGACCGCGAACCAGAACCAGATATCGGGCGTCCCTCTCAAGAGTTTCCAAATGCTGTGGATAATGCCCATCTTTTCGTACAAGTCGTGGTCTTCCCTGTCCTTCAGTGCCGCTACTTTTTGTGCCTCGGCCGTCCGGATCCTGGCAAGAGACTGGGCACGGTCAACATCGCCGTCCTCCTTTTCTGAAGCCTCATCGGAAGTGCTAGTGGCCCTCGGGCCTTCACTCTTCTCAATGTCAGCCGGTGCCAGGTCCTGGGACTTGACGAGAGCGGCGTAGCTTCCGTCTGCGGCCACCAGCTCCTCGTGACGCCCCTGCTCCACGATCCTACCCCTGTCCATGACCACGATATTATCCGCATTGCGAATAGTCGCAAGCTTATGCGCAATAACGACGGTCGTCCGGTTCTCTGAGATGCTGTCTAGAGCCCTCTGTACGATACCCTCGGCGTGAGGATCCAGGGCGCTCGTACTCTCGTCGAGCAGCAGGATCTTGGGCTCCGAAATGACGCTGCGCGCAATGGCAATCCGCTGCTTCTGCCCTCCCGAGAGAAGGCCGCCCCTCTCCCCGACGCGCGTGTCGTATCCCTGCGGGAGGTCTCGGATAAAGTCGTGGGCAAACGCAAGCTTCGCGGCCTCTTGGACGCGCTGCATCTGGTCTTCATGCGATGCTGTCTCCTATTTTGTTCCGAGGAGACCGTTGGCGATGTTCTCGAATGCGCTTCCGTTGAAGAGCACCGGTTCCTGGATCCGTCAGAGGGGTGTTTTGGAAGTCTAGCACTTTGGGGGTCTTGCCTGTTGGACTAGACGGACGTTGGTCCGCAGCCACTTCAGGTTGAGCTGGCTAATATCCTTGCCGTCTAGGGAGATTCTGCCTTGACTAGGGTTATACCACCGTTCAAGCAAGCCGACGATTGTGCTTTTTCCTGAGCCGGATTGTCCCTTTTCCCGCTTAATTAGAAGCTTTCACGACTAACACGATCGGAGACAACTCACCACCAACGCTGTGACCTTGCCTGCGGGTATATTTAGAGTAAAGTCTTCCAAGACGGTGACATCTGGGCGTGTGGGATAGCTGAAATTGATACCATGCAGGTCAATGGTGCCGGCAGTTTCCTCAGGCTTGTTCCCTGACTCGTCAAAAGGGTCGATCTCGGACTCCCTATCAATGAGAGCGAATAACTCCGAAGCTGCGGTTGCCGCGCGGCTGAAGGCAACCATGTGCGGCGCTATTTGCATGACGGTACTCGCCGCCATGATGACGGAGAAAAGAACACTGATGTCTTTGTTAGCCGGGGTCTCCATGACGGAATGACAGTCTGAGGGGAGACGGTACTTACACGAAGACGGTTCCGAGGTCGGAAATTTCGCCGCGGTCGAGCATGGCGATTCCCTGCCAGAACGCCAGTCCCATGCCGGCGTAGATGACGAAGTACTGTCCTCCGAATACGATTCCGTAGAGTTTATTCTTCCTCATCCCCTGGGTGTACGCGTCCTGAAGGTAAGACTCGTACTTGGCCATTACCCTCGGCCGAAGGCCAAAAGCCTGGAGTGTCCGGACCCCCCCGAGGACGCTCTCGGCATAACTTCCGGCCTGAGCGTAGACCTGCAGGATCTTGGTCTCCATCATGGCGTCGACCCCTCCGGCTGTGCCCAGCACAATGAGCAGAGTCGGCACCATGAAGATGAGGATCAGTGTGAGCTTCCATTGCGTGACGAAGGCAATCACGAATGCCGCGACAAAGGTGGAGACGGCTTGGATAGCGATGCCGAGTTTCTCTGCGATGCCAGACTGGATGAGCTTGCCGTTCGTGGTCGCCTGCTGGGATATGGAGCCCGAGGCGCCGCGGTCGTAGTAGGCGATCTCTTGGCTGAGGGCGGCGCGTAGATAGCTTTGTCGGACGTTGCGGGTTAGGTGGTACGCGACGTATGTGAAGAGGGAGGCGTAGATGTAGGTGGCCACAAGTCGGGCGATGCCTATGTAGACGAAGTAGAGACTGGTTGTATTAGCACATGACTCTTGCCGTCGTCTAGAAGTAGAAGAGGGTGGGTGATGCTCTTACGCCGACGTCCGCACGGCGGACATGAAATTTTCAGGCATCGAATCCGCGTCTGAGAAGCTAAAGTCGCTGAGTAGTGTTAAGAACTGCCCCATGACCAAGTTGACCATGGCGAGAGCAACGCCGGATGCAATAGCAGCTATGAGGGCAATGCATTCAAGGACGTATAGCTTGGTATCGCCAAAGGTGAAGACTCTCTGCAGAATCAATTATCCCAGTCAGCCACAACTCACAGGTGAGGATGCAGCTGTTAGCTCTACGGCTGGACTTACCAGGAAGCCATTCGTGCCCTTCTTCTTCTCGGCGGGCTCATCATTTTGTTTCTCGGATTTGATTGGAACCTCAGAATCATTGGATGCTCGGGTGGGCTTCTCGGTCTCTCGAGGGTCAAAACGAGCCGCCATCTTGTTATCTCTGTGTCGGGGTGTAATACATGTAGGAAAGGACAAAAGGAGCGGACGATTGGCACAAGATGTGGAGCTTGCTTGATCTGGCGAAACACAGTGAAATGTAAAACGATCTAATTAGAATAAGGAACGGGAATAAGAAAGTAAGATGAATTGCAAAGAACGTGTTTAGGGAAAGGGGATGGATGTGTAGAAGACGAGAAGAGAGTAGACGATCACGGTTATATTGAAAGACGTCCCTGGATCTTTGCCTTGACATGAACCCCCTGTTCCATATTTTCTTCCCAATGCCTCGGGGGCTTGGAGGCTATCACGTCCGCCCCCAAAACCTGGGTATCTTGATGTTAGATCCATCAGAGTGCTTCAGGGGAAGTCAATGCAGAGGGCGGAGCGGAGCCTCCGAGCCTCCGAAGCTCCGAGTCCCAGCGCCAAGCCCCGCGCCGCTGCGGCGCCCCTAAAAGTGGGGCTCGGAGTTCGGAGCCCCAAGCCCATATGACGCCGCCATCTCTTCGGACCCAACGTTCCATCGAGCTCCGATACCTCTGCCTGAGCCAACACCAGTTCGTGACCCTACACGCCTCGCTAACTAGTGGGGTCTTCGGAGGACGGAGGGAACGAATTGACGCCGCCGAACACAACGTATGTACCGGGCAGCAGTGACTGGGCGCTCGCTCATCCCCGATGGAAGAAGAACCGGATGCCTCGTTGTCGCGGGCTGAAGAGAACGAAGAACAGAACCCTGCCGTAGCCGAGAAGTTGGCGGTGAGCTCCAATGCACCTTCCATGTGTTAAGTCATATCACGTGGCTGACATCCTTTCGAAAATAGTGTCATCGCTGTCGCCAGCGCAAGGTGAAGACATGCCTCGGGAACCTACATGGTTATCGGTTTTTAATTCCTCATCCAGGTAAAATGCGACAGGGGTTGCCCTTGTTCTCACTGCATCAAAGCTGGGGCACGATGCTCGTACGCAACCGGCCCCAAGCCTCGGGAGAGGCGGCAGAGGGTTATGGTCTCGAAGACGTAGTAAGTAACAAGTCCCAGTGAGGCGAAATGCTATACTAACACTCATGAAGTGATTCCAAGCTGGATGAGATATCAAGAAAGATCGACGAGCTCAGCCAGAGAATGAGCCAGTTGAGCCATGAGCCGAGAAAAAGCAGAACCTCCAAACCCCTCGACTTTTCAGACCCCCTCAACATCAGCCAGGAGCACTGCTCTCCCTCGTTCGGACCAACGCCATCGTCTTCCTCACTTGGATCCACGCCAAACCCAGGGTCCCTGCCGTATAATCCCACCGGCGAGGTCCGAGAAGCGCACCGAACGTCCAGAGCAGAGTATGAGGGCGAGTCCTCACTCTTCGCTCACGCTGTATTCGCGAGTCGGTTCCTGCAGAATGCCATCGACAACACCACCAACCCCGAAGTTGCGCACGGAATGAAAACCGTCCTCGACGGCCTCAGGAACGCCGTTAACTCCGGGAAGCAACAGTCCGATGCCCCCGAGAACCTGTATCCCCACGCCCAGGCGCTCCCACCCGGCTCGACGACACGCAACCTCCCATTGCCGCCCATCGACAAGGTCTTCGCGTGCCTGCGTATGGCGAGGGAATGTCCGCAAGTGGCCACGCTATGGTTGGGGGACTACATCAGGCCCGCCCAGTTCAACGACTACTTGATCAAGGTCGCGTCGCCTGGTCCGGCCACCGAGGCTGACTTGATCATCGTCCATTGCGGTCTTTACTGGCTGTTCTGCGAGTGCTCCAAGGCCGTGGACGACGAGGAAGCGAAGCGTGACTACGACGCGCAGGCTTCCGTGTGCATGGCGAATCTAGAGACTGTCCTTTCCGACCTCCGCTTTCACCAGCAGACGAATCTGGACTTTTCGTATGCGATGGGCATGGCGGTAAGCTGCCTTCCTATTCCTGCGAGGACCAATCGAAACTCCAAGGCCCCGTTCTGACTGACCATCTACTAGTCACTCTACTGCCTCCAGAAGAGCAAACCATCCGCCGCTTGGAACTTTATCACCTCAGCCTCACACATGATACAGGCTCTCGGCTTGCAACATAACACGCCCGCAACAAGCACTGGCGGGCCAGAAGAAAAGGCCCAGAAGAAAGACCTGTTCTGGACCATATACATGACAGAGAAGATGCTCTCGCTACGCCTAGGCCGCTCATCGACATTTCGAGACCAAGACATCACCCTCCCTCGTCCCGGCACAGAGCGTCTCTCCGGTACATTTTTAGCCAAGCTGGCCCCGGGGTGGATCAACGTGGCGAGTATACAGGGGAGGATATACGACGAGATCTATAGTCCAGGGGCCCTCATGCAGCCGCCGCATGTCCGGGCGTCTCGGGCCCGGGCTCTGGCGGCCGAGTTGAAGACCGTTATGCAGCGTGCGCAAGATATCCATGTGAGTTTATTCGCTACGTACCCGGACTACGAAGTCTTCTCGTCCCACAACCCATCCAGACAGCACTGACGGTTGACTGGTCACAGGACCATTACGAGGCGAACGAGGGCCAGATTCTGGGACTGGATTTTCACGAGATAGCGAGACGATCCGACCGAGTCATCGGCCTGTCGATGCTTACGCTTATCTACCGGAGTATCACCCCAGGGATGCCATCGACCTCTGCATTCTGTCAGGAATGCATCGACGCCGCGAGAGATACCCTCCAAGAGCACGACCGGTGCGTAGCGGTGATTGCCAAGGCGCGAGGGAAGACGATCTTCCTCGAAGCATACATCAACTGGTACACCATTAATAACTTCCCATTCTCGGTCATGTCTCTCGACCATATTATTCTGACGCGAAGATACAGGACCATCACGCACTCCCCCTTCATACCCTTCATTATCCTCTTCTGCCACACAATTGAGACGTCCTCGGCCCCGGACCTGGAGAACATGAGACGTCTAGTCGAGACGCTTGAGTCCACTTCGAGCTCCCACGCGCAGAGGACATGTGACAGGCAACGCCGCCTCTTCAAGGCGCTGTATGACGTTGCAGCAAAATACGTCGAGGTCCAGTCCCGCGCGGACGGGCAGGGGATGTCGTGGGCTATGGCTCGGCAGGAGTACACTGATACATTTGCCGGTGCGGGCTGCGGTGTAAGGGTCGGTACGCTGGACCCTGCAGGGGCTGTGGGAGACCCGGGGACGACGAGTGTTGTGGATGCTCAAAGCCACATGCCGTCGGATGGCGGGGCTAATGGGGACGGAACAGGGCTTGTGGGTGGTCTGGGAGGGCCTTTGGGGTTGCAGAACGCATTTTGGGATGGGGATACGGAGATGGATCTCGAGGGAGCTCAGCTTTGGGACTGGTTTAACAAGAACCAGTCTATTATGAGGATGCTCGAGGATACGTAGGACAAGAGCGGTCATGGTCTGCCGGAGTTCTAGAGGTGTCGTGGTGTTGTAGACCTGGTTGGCTTCCATCAGAGGGGCTAGTTACGCCATGATAGCCGAGTGCCATCGACATACAGACGGATCGTGTGTATCTATAGGGCTTCATGTCCGGCGCTAAAGGAATGAATACGCCGCATCCCGTCGGTATATCTTGCTAGTAATTGGGCGCCGGCTTCCAATTTTTTGAAGAATACAACCAACGATGCCGCCTGAGGTTCTAATTATTACGAGGTACGCTGCACTTATTTACGACCGTGAACTATTCTGTTGCATTCGGAGTCGTATTCCATCAGGATGCCTCTTGAGAGAGTCGGGTCCCTGGATATCAACACCGGAATATCCCACTTACACGGTGGCTACCCTCGGGTGATGCTAACATGGAACCGAATACCCGTAGCCACTATACCAGGGGCGCCTACGAGTTCGTCGCTCATGCCCATCGCAGGATTCTTGAAGGCCAGGACACGCGTACGGGGGGCACAGGACAGAGGGCCGTGTAAGTGCATGCAAAGAATAGCCCGCTCCTGTGATCCGTATGCAGCCAGACCCCAACCTCAACCCGGAACCGCATCTCTCTCTAGCCCATCCCTAATCCCCATGGCCAACCAAACAGCTACTACTCCCGCCGCCCCCGAAACCCCAAACAGCACCGCGAAGCTCGGGTCCCCCGGGATCCCCCTATCCCGCTGGCAGACCGCAAAGACACCTAGCGCCACGACCGAGGAGGCCGCTTGCGCGACGCACACTACGACGTTGTGGATCCCGAAGACGGCGCCCACGCGGTTCCGCATCGAGGCATCCCCATTCTCGTCCTGTGACGCATCGTCGAGAAGCGCAGGCACGTCGGGCGTGGAATCGGTCGAACTAGCAGAGTCGGCAGGAGGGGGACCCGGGGCCGCATGCGTCTCGGCGCCGATGATGGCAAAGGGTGCCCATGCGCTGAGGGCCCAGGTATATCCCAGAGCCGCAATGGCCACGACCGCAGCCTCGACGGAGCGTATGAGGGGTGCGGAGAGGAGAGCGGTTGCCTGGAGGGCGAGGGAGGCGATCCAGGCGCGCTTTAGGGTGAGGGGTGGTATTCTCAGTCTGGAGAACATCCCCTCACCAGTGCTATCATTCCCGTCGCGTGTATCCGACGCCAGGGTCGATGAGCGAGACAGAGATGCCGCGGAATCTCGAGTCTCCGCATCATACGTCGGCGTAACAACCACCGGCGCAAGAACCGTAGAGAAAAGCATGACAACCGCATTCCACGCCAGCGCTCTCGCCCCCCTCCTCGTCCCCTCCTCAAACAGCGCGTCCAGCTCCTCCCGGCCCATGCCCGGATTCTCCCGCAGGAAAGGCGCGGCGTAGATCTCCGCTACCCACACGGAGCCATAGAATAAGACAGGGAAGAAGGCGAAGCACGCGAAGGCCTGGACAGCGAAGAGGGTTTTGATTTGCGGAGGCAGGATCTTGAGGGTTGAGAGGAGTCTCCCGCCGACGGACTTTTCGTCCGTTGGGCTGCGCTGTCTCGGGTCCTCCTCCGACACGAACCCCGCACTCATGAGGACTGTGAGGAAAAGCGTGATGCTCGAGAGTGCGCAGAGAACCTTGAAGTGCGAGCCGCCTAGAAAAGGGAGGTACCTCGCCAGGTCAAGCGAGCCGGCGAGGAACCCCGCGAGGGACCCCACGGCCGTAATCCGCGACGCCATGGCGTTCGCCGCCTCCTGCTGGTGCCTCGGCGCGCAATCCGTAATCAACGCGCGAATCGAAGCCTCCACGACGTTGAGCCCAAAGTTCAGCGCGTAGACACCCGCCACCGCCACGGCCTTCACAATCCACACACTGTCAGCCGTGCCGAGCGGGGAGGTGAGTTCCCTCACCCACGCAAGCCCCAGCATGGACAGAACTGTCACCCCCGTCCCGGCGAGTAGATAAGGCCGCCGGCGACCCCACGGGACCCGACTACCATCGCTCAGCGCGCCGATGTAGGGCTGGACGAGGATGCCCATGAGAGGGCCAGCGAACCATGTTGGCGCGAGGAGGGGCTTCGGGATGCCGAGGGTGAGGAGGTAGCTGGAGCCGGCAGAAAACTCGACGGACCAGGCGGTTTGGAGGCCGCCAATGGGGAGGGCGAGGAGGAGGAGGTAGGCTGCGCTGCGGGATGGTTCGTGGGGGTTGGGTGTATGGTTTGGGAGGAGGGGGGTTGTTTCGCGCATGTTGGGACTCGGTGGTGTAAGAGGGTATGTTGTTGGAGAGATGATGGGGCCGCTGGGTGGTAGGTACAACGCCCCGAGGTGCGGGGAACACCAACTGCGAACCGCACCCTACTATTAAACTTTGTCTCAGCTGCCACCCCACGTTCTCATATCAAAGCACGATATATCGCACTGCTTCCTGCCAACAGAAATGGCGAGTAGTTGGGAATGCTTTAGTACGTAGTAAAGATACCAAGAGAACGCTCCAAGTGCTTTTGTTGAACCGGGATGGCGGCCGGTCAAGCTCGGCTCATGAGCCCAGAGACATGGCGTAGCCCATGGGCGAAGCATAGTAAACTGAGCATAGTCGGTATAAATAGACCCTGTTTCACAAGCTCGACTTTATGACCATTATCCCGTCGAGTATCAAGTGCCAGACGCACGAGCTCAAGACAGTTCCCCGAGTTCCCGCAGGTCTGTACCTGGATTCGGGGTGTTAGAGCTTCGAGGAAACGAAGCTTCGTTGCATGTCTCTTAACATCAACGGCCAACATCTTCTCAAGTTGGCGTCTGCGGTCATGCGTGCGTCGAAATAGGGCGCCAGCTTCCGCCCCTCCGAGATTGTTGCAAGTGACCGTTTGGGCTGCATCTAGGCAGCAAGGCATCTCTTCTCGGGGTACTCACGGAAAGGCGCTCCCCTAATACGCAGCTGAGCCATCTTACTCCCACACAATACACTCGCCCTTTTATTTCACCGCCAGCCATGCCCAAGGACCACCTCGAGAATTTCACGACAAAGGAGGGGATCCAAGACTTTGAACCCTCCGTACGCTCTTTCTACAGTGTATTCTATATCCAGTATTCGCCCAGCAACATCACGGCTCCTGCACTCTTTGAGTACTATTTTGAGATATTAAACGCCGCCTGCGACAATGGCGACAGGGAGGCGGCGAACCAGCTAATCGAGCCGTTCAAGCCCTTGATAGAGAGCCTGGCGCCCATGGACCAAGGCCACCTCCTCTCCGACTACCTTTGCCCGCAGCGCTGGGTTCTCGAAGCAGTGGAAGGCCCAGAGGACATGGAGATAACCTCGTGCCTCAAGGGGCCAGACGACATCGGCCCGCCGGGAGACTACCTCCACGAACATCCCGAGCTAGCGAACCTCGAGAACTGTGTGGCCAACATTCACCGGTCAAACCAAATCCACTTTCCAGTCTCGGCGCGAGATGCCCGGCTCAGCGGCCCAGACAAGGTCTTCGTCCACGACAAACCGTACTTCTTCAGGAGGTGGTGCTACTCCGGGAACCCCCCCGAAGCAAGCCACGCGGAGCTCCGTGCGTATAAAAACTTCCAAGAGGCCTGCAAGTCCGGGATTATCAGGGCTGACCTGCGGGTCTGCCGCTTACATGGCGTCGTGTCGGGACATGGCTGCGCGTTGGCGATGATGTGGGCTCGGGGACGATCTCGGGCTCACGGCTGGTAGGCATCCTGCATACCTATATCGAGACGGATAAGCCGAGCCACACGAGGGCCTCTCTTACAGGATCCGCGGCGGACCTGTCAAGAGCAGGTTGAGCCGTCGGAGGATGCGTGTTCGTAAATTTCAAATAGATTCCCACCGGACGGTGAAAGCAACGGATGCACCGAGGCCAATAGGTTCAATGATGCCGTTACGCTCTGGCTTCGATAATTCCCAGCCTTTTCCCTTTTGTGGAAAAGGTCGTCGATGAATTCATGTCGTGGGTGGGATGTCGTCGTTTGGAGGGGTGGTCCCAGCGGGGTCCCACAGGGTCCAAGTCCCGGACCCACCGTGCGAATACCGGTATCCCCAGCGCCATCAGCCACGCCCGACGCCACTCTAACCGTAAATTTTCCCGCGACACATCCTCGACACCACCCGACGAAACACGACCACGCCCACGACGACCACAACTCGAACGAACGAACCCGCGCCTCGGCGACCTTCCCGACGACCCTGTTATGATATAGACCCCCCGCGCGCCGCTACGAGGGACAATGGTTGCAGGGCTCCGCCAAGTCGCGGCCGGCCGGGTACGTTATGCGACCCCGAAGACACCAGAGACATCGCGACGCGGAGCTAACGGCGTGGGTGGTAGAATGGCCTCGGTGCTTTTATCCTGCAGTGCAGGAAGATTGACTTTCACTTTTGTGACTGGGCGGGCAGCTCCCGCGGCATGAAGTACGCCCATTCCCACCCCAACCCTCATCCCTCCTCCCCAACTTCCGGCAGCCTCCTCCAGCCCCCAACCGCCAACTCTGACCAAAGCTAACGTACCCGCAGCGGCTTCATAAAATCCCACCTCTCCAAATTCGCCGCCGAGAACCCCGAAGTCGAAATCACCGTCTCCCCGCGCCCCGGCAAGCACCCCGTCATCGTGGGCCACTACATCAACGGGCGCCAGAAGCCCGTGTGCGTGCGGAACCAGGAGCCGCTGCAGGTTCTGCAGAAGGCGCTGCTGCTGCGGGACGCGAACGGAGAGAAGCTGCGCAAGGTGACGAAGCCGGTGTCGAGTATCAACCCTAGTGTTAGGGGTGTCTGGAGTCCTTACCACGGGACGGGGATGACGGTTTAGGGGGAGAGAGAGGGGGAGGGTGTGGCGTGGGGGTTTGTACGTATAGTTTGGCATTGTATCAATAATGGGAAGGATTCAACTTCAAATGGTGGTGTGGCTGCTGTTTGTCTAGGAGTGAGAGTGGCGTTGAGACCGTCCACGGGGTGGGCGTTGGAAACGCTTGAGGGAGACGCTAGAGGGCAACTGAACTGCCGAAGGCAAACACCAAGTTGAAGCGATCAGGACAAAAGGGAGCCCACCACAGAGTGCCCTGGTAGTCTCGCGAGGTACACTCCGCCTTTGGGCTAGGGGAGTCGGAGAAGTCACTTCTACGGATGCGACCTTGATTTGAGAGAAGGGCCCCCGTCCCATGACCATCCCGTTCTTGAGAGTCCGTACGTAACAACGTTCGCGCTGGGGACTGGGCACGGGATGTCTGCGCAAAGGAAAACTAAGAGCGTCGCAGGCAGGGACTGGGATAGCCACGCCTAGGGCACAGTAATGAGGCTGCCTTTGAAAAGAAGAGGACAAGGCACATACATATAATTCTCACCCTCAATTGATATTTAATAATACACTCACGAAATTATACGAATCCCGAGGCGCGTCTCAATTCGAAAGTTGCTTCAAGTCTCGGCCTTCGTGTACAGGGGTCGTTATCGGTACAAAGTACACGCTTAGCTCTGCCCCGCGAAAACCGCGGTTAAAGCGATAGGCGCGGGGTGCGCAGGGCCCCTCGAAATTTTCGGTCCAAAAAAAGGACCCAAATCCACCGTCAAATCGATAAGAGAAGAGAAAAAAAAGTTCACATCACCGCCTTTCAGATTGGGAGGACCGGACCAACTACACACCAACACCCCCCCTCTCCCCCCCAAAGCCGACCCCGACTCACAACAACCCTCCTCTCGGACCCCGGACCCCGAGTCCACCTCTACACAAACCAACAAAAGAGAAGGGAAAAAAGGGAAAAGAAAAAACCGCCAAAATGCCCAAGTCTAAGAGGGCGCGTCTCATGCACCTGACGCAGGTGCAGAAGAAGGGCCGCGAGCACAAGGATAAGCTCTTCGAGGGGGTGCGCGCCGCGGTGCCCGAGTACAAGCACTGCTTTGTGTTTAGCATTGAGAACAGCCGGAACACGCATCTCAAGACGGTCCGCCAAGAGCTGACGGACTGCAAGTACGTTCTTCTCCCTCCCCCTCTCTCTCTCTCTGCGGAAAAACCTTTTGCGACGAACAAGGGAAATGTTTCTTTGCAGTATGGTTCGCGAGAAGAAAGAGGAGCATGCGCTAACGGTCACCGCGCAGAATCTTCTTCGGCAAGACGAAGCTCATGTCCAAGGCCCTCGGCCAGTCCCCCGCCGAAGCCCAAGCGGACGGCATCGACGCCCTAACCCCGCACCTAACGGGCCAGGTCGGCCTCCTCTTCACGAACCGCGACCCCGAGGAGATAACCACTTACTTCTCCGAGCTCTCCTCCGTCGACTTCGCGCGCGCCGGCACCGAGGCCACGCGCGACTTCTCGATCCCCCGCGGCATTGTCTACGCCACGGCCGGCGAGGTCCCCGCCGAGTTCGACGTGCCGATGGAGCACTCCATCGAGCCTGAGCTGAGGAGACTGGGCGTCCCGACCAAGATGAACAAGGGCAAGATCGTGCTGGGCGACGAGGAGGACGAGGGTGAGGGGTATGTTGTCTGTAAGGAGGGGGATGTCCTGGATTCGAGGCAGACGAGGCTGTTGAAGATGTTTGGGGTCTGCACGAGCGAGTTCAAGGTCAAGGTCGTTGCGTGAGTATCCCCCCAACCCCGCACCCCCTTACTTCTGTCTATTCTTAGGCAAATGACTTTGAAAACTGCGTGCTAACGAGGACCAGGTACTGGACCGCCGCCACCGGCGAGGTCAAGGTGCTAGACGCGATGGACGTCGAGGAGAACTAAGGGCGGCGGAGGTAAAGGCCCGGGAGGAGGACCGGTCAAGACGAGGTCTGGCTTTGCTTTCTCCGCGCGCAATGCGCGGGGGGTTTAGATACCGTTGGGCTCATGGCTGGGTTATAATCACGGCGTTTTGGCGGTTTTGGAACTTTTTTCTCAAAAAGGCGCGGAAGATGAATAGAAACGAGGGACGTCACGATCTTTCACACACCCAGCTCCTCCGCGCGTCATTCACTCCCAGGACCCCATGTTTGAGCAGGCACTGGGTGGCGACGGACATGCTCCCGACACAACCTACGCGTTGGGCTGAATGTGCATTCCTACATAATATACAGCTAAGAACCCTGGACGCCCGTTCACCTGCCCCGCCCCCCCGCCCCCCGTCCGCTGGAACGCTATGTATGCAAACCTCGTCCAGGTCAGTAGGCGCAGAAATCACCTTACCTCTGACCTTACCTTTATTGCTTCTTCACCATTTCCTCCTCCAGCATAGGGCCGAAGTAGCATATAACATGAAACCGAAAACAAACCGGGACTTCCTGTAGAATACAAGCGCGAGAAAAAGTTACCTATGCCGAGACCCTCCCGCCCACCTTCTCTCCAGACGGCCCCTGGGTTTATTGTATTGCTTTTGCCGTGTGGGATGCTGGACGCTCCTTGGGTGCCTGGCAGACAGGCCGTCGCAGAATGGCCGGAAAGAGACGCGGCCTTGCCGTAACAAATACAGTTGACGTAACGAAAACCCCGTAACGCTCTTGCTCTTGCTTACCCTCGGCGAGGAAGGGGACAAAAAAGAGTGATACCACCAATGACCGGAAGTGCGCGCGCGGATACCCACCGCAAGACATAGGTGATTAGTAGCGGCGGATCTTCCTAGGCTCGTCGTACCCGCCGCCGCCGTCGTAGTGCCTCTTCCTGTCGTCGTCCCTGGGCCTCTCATCCCGCGGCCTGTCATCCCTCGGTCTGTCGTCACGGGGACGGCCGTAGTCTCTGTCGCGATACCCACCATTCTCCCTGGGCTCCCTGGGCCGGATGGGCTCCATGTTGCTGCCGGTCTGGCGCGGGTTCCTCTCGCGCCGGTCACGGTAGCCGCCGCCAGATCTGTCATCAAATGAGCGCCCAGGACCACGAGAGTCATACCCACCGCCGAAGCCCCGGTCGCCCCGGTCGCCTCGGTCGCCACGGTCGCCACGGTCACCTCGATCGCCGTAGGGCGGCCGGCCGCCGAATCCTGGCCCGGACGGCGCGTTGCTCGGCGGGCCGCGGTCGCGGTCACCTCCCCTGAACCCACCGCCGCGGAAGCCGCCACCCCGGAATCCTCCCCTGCCCCGGCCACCGTCGAAACCGCCGCGGAACCCACCCCTGAAGCCTCCGCCAAAGCCACCGGGCCCGGCGGGCCGCGGAGGCATCGCCCTGGTGTACCCGCGTCCGCCGAGCCCACCTCCCAGCCGCCGGGGCTTCCACCCCTTGACGGTCCGGCCCCTCTCGACATCTACCTTGACGCGCCGGTCCCTGATGCGTATCCCGTCACAAGATTCCAAAGCCGCTGCTCAAGGGTGCGCCGGGGGCGCACGTGTTAGTCGGTTCTTACCAGATTAACAGAGGATGGGGGCGAGGGAGAAGGGAAGTGCGCGGCATCGTATCCGGATGGAATTGGGAGTATTTTGCCAGCAACACGCGTCACAATTGGAGCGCGATACCAGCGCGCACATTGGAACGAAAGGGGTGGCGGGGAAATGTACCTCTCATGTCTCGCTCTCGTTCAAACACCACGAAAGCATACCCTCGGTGGTTCTTCTTCTTCTTCTTCGGATGTAAGTGGCTGTGGGTATCAACGATTATCCGGATCTGACCATCACCGTTAGCTATATGCATCAAGGGAGACAGATGAAGGGCCAGCGTACCCTTTCAATCGGCCCAAACCGCGCAAACTCCTTCTCCAAGTCGTGCTCAGTGGCATCATAGCTCAGGCGCGCCACGATTAGCGTCTTGAACGGGTCGCCCCGAATATTCGGATCCTCGTTAGGTTTAACTGCAACCTGGGTCAGTTTAAATATCACCACATCGAGCCAGGCAGTCCTCACATTTCTTGGGGCCCTCTGTCAGCATCTCCTCGGCCTCCTCCTTGCGCTCCCGCTTCTTGCGGTCCTTCATCTCCAGCCAGCTCTCCGTCGGGTGATAGACATCCGTCTCTTTGTACGCCTGCAGGGCAGGCAGGAACTGCGCCAATCCCGAGACGGGCTGCGTCTTGCGGTGCTGCGGCGCGTAGTCCGATGCCTCGAGGAACCGCAAGGGAGGCCTGGGCGCGAAGAGCGCCAGGAGATTAGGCGGGAGCTTGTCCGTCATGATGTTCTATCGCATCAAAACAACCGGTGTCGCGTGGTTCTTGTGTATATGCGAGGTCCGTCGAGAGGGCCCAGCAATCGTCGTGGCGCTTGTCTCCCGATAACGTAGGTTGTCGGCTGGGGAAAATCACGATCGATGCGTGGGATGTGCTGCCTCGGGAAATTTGACACGAAGCTGACAGGGGTACGGAGTGACCTCGCCCGCGTCGCAGCATCTCGCGAGCCTGTTTAGCCGAAGTACTGCCATCCCAACCCACCCGGGTCTTTGGACCGTGTCCATGACGTATCGGACACTGTACGTCGAGCTCCGCATCAGGCGACTCGTTTTCGTAGCTCAGCTGTAATAGCTCGAGATCGAGCCATTGGGACTTCCCGGGAATAAAACACCTCAACAGTTCCACTTCCCAGACTTCTCCTCTCCAACTTCTTCACTGAAAATACCCTCACCCCCGAAAGAAACACTCCAACTTTGTATATCAAGTTTACAGCACCAATACCGCAACAATGGCTCGCAAGTTCTTCGTCGGTGGTAACTTCAAGATGTCAGTCAAGCAACCCCGCACCCAAATCATTACCCCGCCATGACGGCTCTACGAGCTTTTCAAGCACATCACAACCACGATTCCGAGCCTCGAGCGAGAGACTGACAATGTCAACAGGAACGGGACCGTCGGTTCCATCAAGGACATCGTCAAGAACCTCAACGATGCCAAGCTAGACCCCAACGCCGGTACGTCATTTCTCAAGCCGATGTCCCGGGTTCCCCCGCTAACCGAGCACCCCCGCAGAGGTCGTCGTCGCCCCTCCCGCCATCTACCTCCAGCTCGTCCGCGACTCCATCAGGAAGGACATCGAGGTCGGCGCGCAGAACGTCTATGACAAGCCCAACGGCGCCTTCACCGGCGAGATCAGCGTCGAGCAGCTCAAGGACAGCAACGTCAACTGGGCCATCCTCGGCCACTCGGAGCGCCGCACCATCCTCAAGGAGACGGACGAGAACATCGCCTCCAAGACCAAGTTCGCCACCGAGGGCGGCGTCAGCGTCATCTGGTGCTGCGGCGAGAGCCTCGAGGAGCGCGAGTCCGGCAACACCATCGCCGTCGTCAGCAAGCAGCTCGCGGCGCTCAAGTCGCAGATCAAGGACTGGTCGCGCGTCGTTATCGCTTACGAGCCCATCTGGGCCATTGGCACCGGCAAGGTCGCCACCATTGAGCAGGCGCAGGAGGTGCACGCCGCCATTCGCTCGTGGCTTAAGAAGGAGGTCAGCGACAAGGTTGCTGACGAGACGAGGATCCTCTACGGTGGCAGCGTGAACGAGAAGAACTGCGGTGACCTGAGCAAGCAGCCCGACATTGATGGCTTCCTCGTCGGCGGTGCCAGCCTCAAGCCCGCCTTCGTCGACATCATCAACAGCAAGCAGTAGATGGCAGTTTGTCGGAGGGGGTTGTAGTCTGGGAGTCCGTACAATAGCCCGGGCCACGTCTTCAAAGTCAATATAAAAAGCATCAACAATGTCATGGCAGCTGGCCGTTGTGCAAGGTTTCATCCTCAGAGCTCCGACTTACTGGGCCGCTTGCTGTCATCAAGGACTCCCTGTTGAGCCTAGCCGGTGCGATACAAAGCCGACGGAGACCGATGCTTAGGGCAATGATGCAATAAACTGCTGCAATGCAAGCCTGGCGCGGCACTCCTCGGCTTCATCGCACGGAGTTTGTCGGCAGAGATTAGCCCCACCGTCTCATTGCGGCTCTGGAATTGGGAGGGAAGACAGAACGGGTATGCAGGTACTAATGGCAATATTCTAACCTCTTCTGGTTCAGAAAAAGGTGGTTCTGATGGAATGCTGTGACGTATCCTGGCAGGATGAGAGCTCGGCGAGAAGGCTCCGGGAAGCTCCGTTAGGACGTCTCGGATGCCTGCCCCACGTGACCCCCACCTTGCCACATCCACCTCTGACTGCATAGTGACCGTACCGGGAAATCGTTATATCCGAGTCTGACACTCCTGCCTTGAATGCAGCGAAGCAATCCAACGACTCACGACCTCATTCGCTTCATGTTTCCCGATCTTGGGCATTCCAGGGAATACCATAGCCTTGCCAAGTTTTTTTCGGCTCCTTCAGGTACCCTGACTCGGCAAGGTGTTAAGGATATCCTGGATTGTACTTTCCGCTCCGGAGATATGAACAACTGCGCCTTCCGCACGCGCCAGAACCGGGCATCTGCTGGACGAGCGTGAATCTCAAGGCAGCCGCGACACATGGCAGAGACATTCCTTCCTCCTCCAGAAATACCGGCATAATAGATACCAATCGCACTTGCCTACACTAATGCTATATCATACGCTTATTTCCTCTTTACCTTAAAAAGTCCACCCTCAGGCGTGGTCGTGGTCCGCTTCACTTCAACAATACACTTGGCTCTCTCGCCTCTCACCGTTACCTTGCTCTGCAACGGCCTCATTCATTATTCGGTGTATGCCACACCTCGCCGATCATGACTGAACCGGACGGGGCGAACGAGGCTCTTACCTCCACGAACGGCGCCGGAGATCTCACTATGCAGCCCAAGAAGCCGGGTGAGGCTGGGGATGTGGCTTCTGCCCTTGAAGGCTTGGTCGACATTCAAGATCATGACCAGATCGAACGAGATGTCTCGGAACAGGCGAAGGCCGCCGCTGTTGATGAGGAGAACAAGAAGGACGAGGGTCGAATTGCGAACCTGCGAATCAAGATACAGAAGCTCGAAGAGCAAAAGGCGTCGCTTGTTGCTCAAAAAGATCAGAAGGAGAGGGCTCGCGTCCCGAGAACTCAGCTTAACACGCTTTCAGCTAAGATATTATCTTGCGACAACGACGTCGCGGATCTCCTTGATGAGATCACTGCTTTCGAGGAGCGGATCGAGAAGCGGAACCTGGAACACGCAGCCGCCGCGGCTGTAGTCAAGCCCCAACAGACAGAAGGGGCTGAACCTCATAGTTCTGGTCCCCAGCAACAAGAGGGAGAGGGCCGCCAGGCTTTCTTGATCAGGACGGGAAAAATTACACCATTTGCCGGCCTCGGCGATGCCGAGGGTGAAGGCGACGTTCCTTCCCAGGCGGCCGTAGTAACGGCGGATGAAGTTATGGGACCACAGGTCCAGACTTCACACCAGGTTCTCAGACAGCCCGGGTTCGCCGCAACGCATATACGGGAGCCTATTGGGGATGATAGCACGGCCGACCCCATCTCGTCCAACCTCGAATCCGAGTTCGGCCTAAGACCCAGAAAGAGGCGGAGGACGTCCGGGGCCGATGTTGAGGTGGAAGTAGAGACGGGTGATTCCGGTCCGAGTCCGGTCCGGCGCAAACAGCGAGCCCGAATGAGCGATGACGATGCGGACTTTGTTACCGATGTCGCCGGATCTGATGTTAGCGACGTCGAGGAGACAGAGGACCTCGAAACCGCGGAGGAGCAAACAAAAAGCACTATCAAGCTTTCGATTACCGACGACGCCAATCCTTCGGTCTACAAGGCGCGGCTCTCGACGTGGGTTAGGGAACGGCGTGAGCTTCGAGAGAGTCTCGGCGAGGTCGACAGGGATCCCGATGGCGAGGAATGGTATAAGCCAACTCCAGGGAAGCCCAGCAGGACCTTGTACGAAGATTACTATCTCCCTGAAGAAGTGCACGACTTTCTTTTCCCATTCCAGCGGGTTGGCATTAAGTGGCTTGCCCAGCTGCACAGGCGAAGGGAGGGTGGGATACTCTGCGATGAGATGGGTCTCGGTAAAACAGGTAAGGATCGAATCATTTTGCGAGTCGATCTTGGTGTCGGAAACAGCTAACACGCCCTGCAGTCCAAGTAATATCCTTCTTGGCGACTCTTCACTTTAGCAAAAAGTTGGATGGCCCGGCCATTATCGTTGCGCCGGCGACCCTCATCTCCCAATGGGTCAAGCATTTCCACACCTGGTGGCCTCCCCTCAGAGTGTCCATTCTCCACTCGACTGGAAGCGGCATGATGAACCCACAACTGGAAGATGCAATGGTTTATTCTTCTAGATCTTCAAAAAAGACGGATGCGGCCCAGAAGATCATCAGCAATGTTCTCCGGGACGGCCACATTCTCGTCACGACGTATCGCGGTCTGCACACATACCTGGACGAACTTGCTCCGGTTGAGTGGAGCTACGCCGTACTAGATGAAGGCCATCAGATTCGCAACCGGAACACGGACGCCTCAAAGGCATGCAAGCAGCTAAACACTTGGCACAGGATCATCCTCTCCGGGACACCTGTTCAGAATAACCTTCGAGAGCTCTTTTCGCTGTTCGAGTTTGTCTATCCTGGCTTGCTGGGGTCCGATCTTCGCGATTTTTCGGAGCATTTTGAAATGCCTATTCGGGAGGGACATCACAGAGGCGCCAGCAGCCTTGCTATCGCCACTGGAGACCGCTGTTCCAAGACGCTGCGCGAGACAGTGAAGCCTTACATGCTCCGCCGGATAAAGGCAGATGTCGCGGACAGTCTTCCGTCTAAAACTGAACAGGTCTTCTTCTGCAAGCTGACGCTTCAGCAAGAGCATATTTATCAGGCGGCGCTTGATGCTCCGGAAGTGAAGAGGGTTTTCAACCGATCGGGTAGCCGACACGCCGATGTATTCTCAGCCATTGACATGCTGCGGAAAATTTGCAACCACCCCGACCTCAGAGAAAGGAACAGATCGGAGATTGCGGACTGGGGCCACCCCGATAGGTCCGTCAAGATGCAGGTCCTTGCGGAGCTGCTGCGTGTCTCCAAAAGATTCGGCCACAAGACCTTGGTGTTCAGCCAGGTCCTTGATATCCTAACCATAATGGAGCGCTTCCTGCGATCAGAGAACCTCAGCTTTGTCCGCATGGATGGTCGAACGCCCCAGGCAGACCGGCAGCGCCTTGTAGATCGGTTTAACCATTCCACCGACATCGACGTGTTCCTCCTGACTCCACAAACGGGAGGTGTCGGCCTTAACCTCACTGGCGCAGACCGCGTGATCCTCTTCGACCCTTCGTGGAACCCCGCCACTGACCGCCAGGCTATTGAACGCGCGTGGAGGCTGGGCCAAACGAAGCCCGTCAAGATCTATCGACTTCTCACGCCTGGAACGATCGAGGAGAAGATGTACAGAAAGCAGCTGTATAAGCAGTTTGTGTCGGACAAGGTCATGTCCGATACAGAGTTCAATCGTTACGTCGACACCAGCAATCTCTTTGACCTCTTCACGTACGGCACCACGGCTCCTGAGACTGGAATGTTTGACGATACGCCTACTACTCATCAGGGCCGGTCACTTGGTGGGGTCAGGAATGGACAGCGGCAGCTGGCTCATCGAAAGCGAGAACCCTCAGCGGAGGAGCCCGCGGAAGCAGAGGGGACAGCGCTGAACGCCGTTGACCAGGTCGGAGCCGTCGAGGAATATGCCGACGAAGGCGCGGAGGAAGACATGCTCGACGCCGTAATCACCAACAACGCCGAGGTTTACGAGCACGATAGCGTCCTCAACTCAAAGCGGCGGGTCCGGGCCGACAAGAAGCTCACCGAGCAGGAGGCCGACCGCCTGAACGAGCGGACGGTCCGGTTCCTCCGCGACCAGGCTAACCGGGCGTACTTTGCGCGCCACGAGGCACCGAGAGGAGAGACGGCTAGGGCGCCATCTGGCAGGGGGATAGGGTCCCAGACTCGCCAGTGGAGCCTGGGCGGCACCAAGAGGACTATCGCCGACTTTTTGAGGAAGAGGGGGAGGAAGGCGGATACGGCGAGTATTGTGAGCCATTTTAACCGGGAATTTCCTGATGTGCCGAATGATTTGTTTAAGCGGGCGTTGGGGGCAGTCACGACGAAGGAGGACGGACCCAGGGGCAAGACCATTTGGAGGTTGAGGGCGGATATCTAGGAGACGATTGGTTCGTTTAGCTGAAGGCGTTTGATGCTGGGATTCTCTGAGTAAGATCAGGTTCGAGTGGAAGCGAGATAACCTAGGAAGATGGCGCTTATACCCCAATGGCTTAGTTAGAGACATAGATGTTATATCTCCAATATAACATCTTCATCGACCTCACTGGACGCTTGCGCCGTAACATGGCATCACCGTGACGAGTGCACAAAAAGATCCGGGAGCCATGATCTGCAGCTGGTTTTTCATCTACCTAACAAATAACATTACGCTTTCATAAAGGTTGATTCACAGCTTTGCAGCGAAGAATGGAGACCAGGCGACAAAAGGCCGTTCCCCGCGTTCTTATGAAATTCCCCATTTCAAGGCCCCCGGCAGCATCATATTCGTGAAAACGCGCCAGTTTTTCCTCCACAAAGCGCAGAAATGACCCAGCCAAGGAGATCCAGGCCAAGCCAATCCCGAGCCCTCCCAGAGACGATTGCTGGTTGCACGAAATCAGAGACGACGACCACGGCGACCGCCCTTCCTGCGGGTAGAGTCGGAAGGCGTGGGGGTGACGTCCTCGATGCGGCCGATCCTCATGCCAGCGCGGGCGAGAGCGCGGAGAGCGGACTGGGCGCCGGGACCGGGGGTCCTGGTGCCGGTACCTGGGAGAGAGCCGTTAGGACCTTGTTGCACATTTAAGGGGAGGTTGGGAGAACATACCACCAGTGGCCCGGATCTTGATGTGGAGGGCAGTGACGCCGAGCTCCTTGCAGCGGGCAGCGACGTCCTGGGCAGCCAACATGGCGGCGTAGGGCGAGGACTCGTCACGGTCGGCCTTGACCTTCATGCCACCAGTGACACGGCAGATGGTCTCACGGCCACTGGAATCACCCGTGTCAGCCTAAACCATTCGCTTTCCAATTCTCTTTGCAGCACCATTCCAGCGCTGCGTAATTTCATGTGTATACGTACGTGAGATCGGTGACGTGGACGAAGGTGTCGTTGAACGAGGCGAAGATGCGGGCAACGCCGAACACGAGCTCGCCTGGAGCCGAGTTAGCAATTGATTCGCGAAAAGCCGCGACACGGCAAATCGGGGGAGTGCGCTCTTACCCTCACGGACCTGGGGGCCCAGGGAGATGTTCTCCTGGGCGGGCTTGGTGGTGCGCTTGGGGGGGGCCATTTTGGTGGTTTTGGGCGTTAGTGATGGGGATGAGGGGGGAAGGGCGAGGTTCGTCGTGAGACCGGAGCGCGGCAAGTCTTTTTCACCAGGACCCAGGGCTGGGATTAATTTAGGTGTGGGAGGCGGCAGAAATTGGGTGGGCCACTTGGAGAAGGCGGTGAGTGCGTTCGCGGCGGGGCCCACACGAGAAACCCTAAGACCTGGGCAGGGGGAAATTTTGCGGGACTCCAACAAAAGGGAACGAGAAAATCTCACCGACGATTTTGATCCTTTCTTTTCAACCCAACTCGCCCATCGCCAACCCTCGCCCAACGCCGACAACCCCAGCCGTCGTCCACAATGGCCCCGTATGGCTCCCCTTACCCTTGATTAGCTGTTGGATGGTTCCATCGCTACGAGGCGGAACGATGGCAGATTGCGTGGTCCTCTCGCTGAAAGCCATGATCGCTCCGTCCGAACTTTGATTTGGGCGGGACGACATGGCTAGCAGCTCGATCCTCCTGCTCCTCTCCCTCCGGTGCGCAGGCTATGAACGCTTGCAATCTGAGAGATGTTGCGCAGGGTGTTGGGGCTGAAGAGCGTCGAAAGACGGGTCTTCTCCCTTAAATCCATTCCGTCGCCGATGACTTGCACTTCTTTGCCTGGAACATGGTACCATTGAATGCGATTAGGCGCGACTTTCCTCTTGTGCTCTCAGAGCTTCAAGGTGTTGTCGGATGAGAGTTGGTGTCCTGAAGCAGCAGGCTGAACTTCACTGTTCCGCCTACCCGGGACAATACTCTCACCGATCAAATCTATTTCGAGTCAGCCAAAGCGGAGAATGTCGCTCAAGCTACAGTTCTCGCACAAGGCGCTCTGTTCCATACCGCGGTATGCGGACTACGTACTAATCTGTGACATTCGTATAGGACCGTCCCCACCCGTGACGAGGTTCTCGTCCCTGAGACTCTCCTCAAGAAGAGGAAGAGCCAGGAGAAGGCTCGCGCTGAGCGCGCTGCCGAGCTCGAGCAGAAGCGCAAGGTTAGTGATATCCCCTCGCGTTCATCCTGGCAACTATATGATGCACAACACAACCATCATCAACTAGACATTGTCGATGCTGTTGATATATATACCTTCTTTCGGGTCTGATGTTATGCCACGGATTGAACTGCATTGTTGGAATATCTGCTTTCGAACCTAGCATGCTGACTTGCTATCCAGGCCAACAAGGAGAAGCGCAGCCAGATCTTCAAGCGTGCTGAGAAGTACGTTCAGGAGTACCGCCAGACGGAGCAGGAGAGGCTCCGTCTCTCCCGCACTGCCAAGGACAACAACTCCGCCTACGTTGCTCCTGAGGCCAAGCTGATCTTCCTCATCCGCATCAAGGGGTACGTTACAATCCAGATGTTCCCACCACCTTCGCCCGATGTCTAACACACTCCGCAGTGTCAGCAAGGTCCCCCCCAAGCCTCGCAAGATCCTCCAGCTCCTCCGTCTCCTCCAGATCAACAACGGTGTCTTCATCAAGATCACCAAGGCCACCTCGGAGATGATCAAGCTCGTCGAGCCCTGGGTCGCCTACGGTTACCCCAACCTGAAGTCCGTCAAGGAGCTCATCTACAAGCGCGGATACGGCAAGATCGACAAGCAGCGTATTGCCCTCACCGACAACGCCATCATCGAGGAGAACCTCGGGAAGTACGGCATTGTCTGCATGGAGGACCTCATCCACGAGATCTACACCGTCGGCCCCAACTTCAAGCAGGCCAGCAACTTCCTCTGGCCCTTCAAGCTCAACAACCCCAACGGTGGCTTCCGCAGCCGCAAGTTCAACCACTGGATCCAGGGTGGTGACCTCGGCAACCGTGAGGACAAGATCAACGGTCTTATCCGCCAGATGAACTAGACTCTAGGTTAAAAGCCGCGGGGTTACCACATGACTGAATATCCAAATCTTTATGAGGGCAGGGCAATGGGCAAGGCAATGGCGTTACGAGTGAATCAAAAGGAGTCTATTTGACAGCCGTTGCACCTCCCCTAATTACCGTTCTTTATATGCCGTCTTATGTGACCTTGTTGTGCTCATTAACATCGTGATGCCTCGTAGGCCCGGGGTTGTTCCTCTAATGTACATTATCCCGATTCCGGGTTGTAAACTCTATGGTGTCTGCCCATGCATATGCGCCACAGTTCCTCCTGGTGTCATGCCATCCCGCATGCTATTATGTTGTCTGTCGTGCTAGGCCTGGCAAAAGGTATGCCGGCTATAGCTTGAGGCTGAAGCTGCTCCCACATCCGCAACTGTTTTCCGCGTACGGATTATCCACAACCTCAAACTTGGACCCGATCAACGCCTGGGTGAAGTCGATCTTGCTGCCGTGCACTGCTATGAGGGACGGCTCGTCCAGCACAACCTTGGGGCCGCTGAGAAGCTCCTCCGGACTCCCCTCGTGCGCGGGAGCGTCGTCCTCGACGAACCGGAAGATTGACTCGTCCTCTTCGAGTGAGGATAGCGACTTTATGCTCGCGTTGGTGGTGATGTATTGGAAGCCGTGGCAGCCGCCACTCTGGACCTGTACCCGAAGCGCGAATGAGGGGTCGTCGCTCACTTTCATGATTTCGGAGAGGCGCTGGGTCCTGTTAGCACCGGATCGGGGAAGCCAACCTGGGGTAGGTGGAGTATAGACGGACCTTTGCGGCGCGGGGGGTGATTTCTATGTTCAGCTCCTTGCCTTCGTCGTCGTGGCGGGGCTCGGTGAGGTTTATCGTCTTCCGCAGGGGTGCTGAGGTCGTGAAGGCGTGTCTTTGCGTGGGTTTTACGTAGCTGGTCCTGGGGCGGGCGGTCTGTCCTCGAGCCGTATTTGTCGATATCGCGCCCAGTTGCGATCTCCGGCCCGAACTGAAGGATCTCGCGGAAAGGGCCGGGATCTCACGCGATGCCGCATATCTCGAGGTCGCGCGGAGCCAGGCACGGGAGCCTGCGCAAGAGAGGGTGGTCATGGTTCGACGTCGATATTTTAGCGGGTTGAACTCTCAAAGAGACTTAGAGAGGTGCACGGTTATGTGAAGAGCCGACGTTGACCGCGGCCATACTTTCTGGCTAATAGAGTTTTAGTAATTCACAAGCGCACGACGTCAGAACAAAATTCGGCTGCCGAGATTCTGTCAGCATGTGGAGTAGCCGGAGAAAAGGAGGGGTCAGTCGATACCAGGTGGCGAGAGTCTCCCCCCAGTTGCACACTGTACGGCGTGTTGATGACTCATCTATACATCCATCAGAAAGCCCTCCCCACCAAATTTATCGATTTTCGCCTGCCCCTCCAGAGCGAGAAAATCCCTGATCTCAAGATCCATCCGGCCCCTCTATCGACGGAACCGCCCACGACATCCCGCTCCCCACCTAATCTAGTTCCGGACCGATAATCAAAATGTCGCGATTCTTCCGAGGCGGTGACGACAGCTCGAGCGACAGCTCCTCCGAGGAGGAGGAGCTCTACTCTGACGAGGAGGAGGAGCAGCAGGTCGAAGATGGATCCGAGGAGGAGTCCTCCTCTGAGGAGGAGGAGGTGGCGAAAGACGAGGACAGCTCTGACGACGATGGCGAAACCGGTGCCGCGCGATTCTTGAAGGGAGCGGATTCCGACGACGAGGACAGTGACGAGGAGGTTAGGAAGAAGGTCAAGAGCGCCAAGGACAAGAGGTTCGACGAGCTCGAGGGCACCATACGGCTTATCGACAACGGCAAGAAGATTGACGACTGGGGTGCCATCGCGACAGGTAGGCACGAATAGGGTCCTCGGACTAGGCTGCAAGAGCCTTGCTGACGCGATATCTATACAGAATATGACAAGCTCAACCGACAGGTTAGCAAGGTGCTCGATGCCGGCAAGGCGCCCAAGCTCTACATCCAGGCCGTTGCCGATCTCGAGGACTACATGAACGAGGTTATCGCCAAGCAGAAGGTGACGCCCAAGAAGATGAACGCCATCAGCGCGAGAGGATTGAACGCCGTCAAGCAGAAGATCAAGAAGAACAACAAGGAGTACCAGGCCCAGATCGACGCCTACAGGGAGAACAACGACGACTTCATGGAGTCCGAGGCGGAGGAGGAGGCGCCGGCGCCTAAGCCGAAGAAGGTCGCTCGGTTCGTCCCCGAGGACGTCGAGGATGAGGAGGAGGACGTCGAGGGCTTCGCCCCTGTCGACAAGCGGGGCAAGGCCGTCCAGTTCACTACCGATAGTATCTTCAAGCACCTCCGCACCATTGTGGAGTCTCGCGGAAAGAAGAACACCGACCGGGTGGAGCAGATCAAGGTCATGGAGAAGCTCCTCGAGATCGCCGTCACCCCCTACCAGCAGCTCCGCGTCCTCCTCGCGCTCATCTCCACCAGGTTCGATCTCGGCTCTGGTACCGCCGGCGCGATGCCTCTGGAGCACTGGAAGGCTGCCGAGAAGGAGCTGTCGACCCTCCTACAGGCTCTCAACGACACCAACGAGTACGTCGTTGTCGAGAACGCCGAGGAGTGGGACGACGACGAGAAGGCGCCCACGCTGAAGGAGGGGGAGAAGTTCATCAAGGTCCCTGGCAGCATCGTCTCGTTCGTTGAGCGTCTCGACGACGAGCTTGTGCGGTCCCTGCAGAGCATCGACCCTCACACCTCGGAGTACATCGAGCGTCTCTCTGACGAGGGTGCCCTTTACAACATCATCTTCCGCGGCATGCTCTACTACGAGACCATTCGCAAGGAGGCCTCGCTCGAGGTTCCCCAGGACAGCATCAACCGCATCGTGATGAGGCGGCTAGAGCACATCTACTTCAAGGTATGTTGACTCCAACGATTGATACATGAGTGACGTCAGCTAACAGTTTATCCACTAGCCCTCCGCGGTTGTCAAGACCATCGAGGATGGCGCTTGGAGTGCGGCCGGCAAGGGCGTCGAGTCGGGCATTACGCCGCGGGCCTCGGTCCCCGACGCGGAGAGCCTGGTCCAGGTCCTCTCCAACTACCTCTTCAACAACAGCGAAGGCATCATCCGGGCGCGCGCCATGCTCTGCCACGTCTACTTCCTCGCCCTCCACAGCAACTACTACAAGGCTAGGGACATGTCCCTCATGTCTCACCTCCAGGAGACCATCCCCAACTTCGACATCCAGACGCAGATCCTATACAACAGGACTGTGGTGCAGGTTGGTCTCTGCGCGTTCCGCAAGGGCCTCGTGTACGAGGCGCAGAACACGCTGCAGGAGGTGTGCGGTAGCGGTCGTCAGAAGGAGTTCCTCGCCCAGGGCGTGATGATGCAGAGGCACGCCCAGGTCTCGCCCGAGCAGGAGAGGCTCGAGAAGCAGAGGCAACTCCCCTTCCACATGCACATCAACCTGGAGCTCCTGGAGTGCGTGTACCTCACGTGCAGCATGCTCCTCGAGATTCCCCTACTGGCGCAGACGGGTTCGTCGCCCGACGTCAAGAAGAGGATCATTAGCAAGACGTACAGGCGCATGCTCGAGTACCACGAGCGCCAGATCTTCACGGGGCCCCCCGAGAACACGCGCGACCACGTGATGCAGGCGTCGAAGGCGCTCGCGGCGGGAGAGTGGAAGAAGGCCATCTCCTTCATCCACAACATCAAGATCTGGGACCTGATGCCGAACACGGAGGAGATCAAGGACATGCTCGCCAAGCAGATCCAGGAGGAGGGCCTCCGCACGTACCTCTTCACGTACGCGCCCTTCTACGACACGCTCTCGATCGCGACGCTGAGCTCCATGTTCGAGCTCGACGCCAGCAAGGTGTCGGCGGTCATCATGAGGATGATGAGCCACGAGGAGCTGTCGGCGTCGCTGGACAACACGGCGGCGACGGTCGTGTTCCACAAGGGCGTCGAGCTGAGCAGGCTGCAGGGCCTGTCGATCGCGCTGTCGGACAAGGCCAGCTCGCTCATCGAGTCGAACGAGCGGACGCTCGAGCAGAAGACGCAGGGGTCCGCGAACGCCTTCGAGAGGCAGGGCGGGAGGGGAGGCCGCGGGGGCCAGAGGGGCCGGGGCGGCGGGCGGGGAGGTGGCGGGAGGGGCGGCGGCCACACGCAGCGGCAGGCCGGCGGGACGCAGTTCACCGGCGGGGCGCTGGGGGCCGCTGTACGAGGGTAGACACGGGGTTAAAAGGGGTTCTCATCAATGTCATGTCTTTTTCTCTTTTTGTTCCATGTTTGGGTCTTGGTAATTCCGCACAGGGGGCCTCGCGGGGGTTCTCCTAGGTAGTTCCGGAATAAAGTAAAATGCTTCATGACGAGGGCTTCCGTTCTTTCGCATGGTGACGATTTGTGTCGTGTCCCTTGGGGCATCTTACAGAAAGAAGCATTTGGGGTTCCGACGATATGGAGTCCTGAGGTCTATGGGCTATGCGCTGTAACCTTGAGAAGGGGTTCCCCGGCTTTCTATACGGATGAGGCCCCGAATCCGGGCAAGGAGGGCGGTTATCGAAGAAACGATGCCTACAGTACATCTCGCGACAAAAACGCCCTACGCTCTGGAACTAGCCGCTGCCAACTCCAACTCTAAGTCACCATACCTGTGCAAGAGTTCCCTCCGTCTGAGGGACCTCGCCGCGATCCGCCAGCGAGAAGGCTCTCGCATGATGAGGATACTCGTGGAGGCATATACTCTGCCAGGTCCCTGTGTCTGGGGCTCTTTGGCTCACCAGCGCCGTCAGCGGCTGCCCCTGGGCAAGTACTGTAGAGTTTTGCCGCAGACGAAGTCATGGAGGAGAATTCACATGTCCGCGGTTGAAGATTAGTGGTGTCGGTATGTCGGCGCCGCGTTATGAGATCGGGAGACGTCGGTGAGCGACGTTGGTGAGTCGGTCGTTTGCCTTGCCAGACTACGACTTCATGGGACGATGTTTCCGTGGTTCTCGCAGCGCCGAGGCTTCAAAATACGGATTCTAGAATGCACATGCACGTTATGGGATGCCCGAGGACACGGTAGGATAGGCGTCGGAACCGGAGAAGGACCTTCGCTGGGAAGCACGCGGGCCGCTTACACAGGCTTCAGTTTCTCTCTCTCAGCCGGATTTGGTATGAATAGTGTATTCTACTCGATCGGTCCTTGCGCCGGGGTCTACTCGCAGTCGGCTTATAAGCGGAACGAGAGCTTCATGTCCCTGTCTGACCACTGCGTTTTACACCCGCCGCAAAAAAGAGTGCCGTTCGCCAACGACTGGAGGCTAGGAGCCTGCGGCGCTGGGTATGTCCGCCGAGGGCGTTGTTGGGATCAGTTTCCGCAATGGCCCCCAACTCCCCTATCGAGTTTTGGGGAACACGCAGATAACACAGGATCCGCTCCTCGCTCACGCCTCCTCCTACACAGTATCGTGACGTCCCACACTCCCCGCCCCACCCCCTTCAGCCCCTTATCACGCCCGGCCACGCCATATTCAAGGCCCTTCCCCCTTTTGCCGCCGAGGAGGCGCACGCTCTACTGCAATTCGGGGTACGAAACCCGAATTTTGCCGGCCTGGGGACAATGGCGCTGTTGAGTGGAGCGGCACGACCTGACGCACGGGACCCGTCTAGGGAGGTCCGCAAGGGTGTTTGCGGTGGCGCGGGGTCGGGGGACGGTGTTAGGGTTGGGGTTGGGAGCTGGAGGTATTGAGAAACGGGATGTACTATTGGGGCCACTAGATGACTCGAGGTTTGATGTGTTGAGGTCGGGGAGTGTGAGGAAGCGTGAGCCTGAAGAAAAAGCGATATCGGGGGTGAGGTTGACAACATCGGAAAGAAATCTCTTGCTACGGGTATTGTGAAGGGATCCCATTGTGAACCCTAGAGAAATACGCTCGTACACGATCGATCCAACACAAGAATGCGTTGGATGTAGATACGTTGTTGAAATATATACGTGAGCATAGGCGAAAACCGCCCCGCTCAGAAGATCCAAGATAATCGACCACCCATATAGGCGGGTGGCCGCGACGCGCGAGCTTGCAGGAAAGAAGACTGCCCGCCAAAACAAGAAGCTTGCAGGATAAACCCACTCATGACCAACCAAACCCCCAAAGCAGCCGACGCCCTACGCCGTGCTCCTCCAGAGCCGGGTAATGCCAATAATCCCCGGCACCGTCCCCAGCGCCCCAACCGCCATCTCACTCACGACCCCCCCCTCGATGCTCCAGTGCAGCGTAAGCGGCGCCCAAGAGCACATCTTGACAAACGACGCCGTCCACTCGCTCCTCCACGCCGCCATCTCCGCCGCAACGTCCTTCTCCCCCTTGTCCCCCGTCTCCTTCCGGATCTTCTCGACGAGGAGCCTTCCGATCTCGAGCCCGACACTCGCGGCGAAGCAGCGCGCGCTCCATGTAAAGGCCCACCCCGTGGTCGCGGGGTCCCACTTCAGCACGCCCTTCATGGACAGGTACGCGCCGTTCTCGAGGACCTGGAGCGCGATGCCCGAGCCGAGCTGGAGCCAGGGGAGGACGCGGTCGTAGGCGCCCAGCTCGGCCCCGGCGCCCGAGACCTCGCGGCCCGCGAGGCGCTTAAGGGAGAGGTACAGCCCCAGCAGGCTCCACAGCCTCGTAAACATCCTAAACTCGCTCAGGAGGGCCGACAGCGCGCGGAGGCCGTCCGCCGTGGTCGCGAGCCCCGGGCCGGGGAGCTTTATCTTGGCGCCCGCATCGCCGAGGTACCGCGCGAGGAGGATGCGCGCCGACTGCTGCAGGCGGGTCGCGGGGGCGCTGGTGAGGAGCGAGGAGGCGAGGCGCGAGGTGTAGCCCACGAAGAGGAGGACGGTGTCGACGCCGGCGGGGGTCTGCAGGCAGCGGTGGAGGTGCGAGAGGAAGGCGTCGATGTTGGAGGGGTGCAGGGCGAGGATGACGCCGAGGGGCAGCTTCGGCGGTTTCGCGGGCGGGGCCGACATGTTGCTTTCTTGCCTCGAGAAGAGTGCCTGCCTCTTTTCTAGTCTTCTTTCTTCTTGTCGTCTCGTTCGTGGCCCGGCTCTCTCTCTCTTTCTCTCTCTCTCTTTCCCTTTCCTAGGGCCGCTCGGGATCTTCGGGGTTGGAAGAGAGAAAGTCCGAGAGAGAGAGAGGAGCGGTCGCGGGGGTGTGGAGACTTGGGAAGCGAGAGATAATCAATTTCGGTCCGGGGTCGGTGCCTCGGCAGCCACACCACATTCCCGCGGGGGGGGAGCGACAGCAGCGTCGCGACTTCGGCTGGAATTGTGGGGCCAAGGGCCGCATCGTTCCCACCGACTTTTGCCTATTCAGGGCGCTACGTCACGTGGAATGGCTCTCTTCTCCACCTGTAGCCCCATATTCAGGCACCGGGGCTTGAGATGCGACGCGGCATTTCGACACAGGTCGAAGCTCGCCTCCCGGGTTTCCCCTTGTGTACGAGCGTCGGGCTCCAATTACTACATGTAGTAATTATTTTTATATGCAGCTCGTGCGTCTTGTACGTTACTGCAACGTCCACCCGTTTCCTTCCCTGGAAGACGCCGTCCAATCCGTGTTGCCCGCATAGTAATACGTAGCGTTCTTGTCGGTGCTGCTCAGGACAGAGCCCAGCGTGTGCCGCTCCCGTGTGCCACTGCCGCTAGTGGGGAAACCGTGCCAATGCCCGCTGCCGCGTAAGTTTCGGCTGCGCGCCGGGTTCCGTTTCTTCGGCTCTTGTTTGATACTCCCTCCCTCTTCGGTAAACCTGTATTAGTATCGACTTTTCATCGTTTAACGCGGCATCATCTGGGGCCTATCAATGATGTTCATAAACCACCGAATGATGTTTGATTTCCTACACGAACTGTCTTTATATTGCCGAGAGAAGCGAGCGTTGTCTAAGATAAGTGGCTTCATCCCTCGGCTCAGAAACGCTTCTTACGGCGCTAGGGTCAGCTTATATGCCCGCCTTCCCGGCCCACAGCCACCAAACGTCAAGACTTGAACTGTCAATGTATGGCTGTGATAGTAGACAGCAAGATATACTCTGCTCCGATGTATGCCCAGAGGCTTCCGTAATAGGACCGGACGGTGCCACTCCGGCCCAGCCTGACAGTGCATCGCATGGGTGACGCGAGGCCAGGATTTGGCCATGTTGATTGGGACATGTTGGTTGGGAGTGCGATACTGCTGCCCCCCTGACGTTCTGACCCCTTTGCCAGGCACCTCGAATGGACTGCATTATTCCCTCCTCAATGCTCGAGTCAGTCGCCAACATCCAACACAACACTCCTTACCTCCACGGGAGATGATTTATCAAGGCTGAAAGAATGCCATTTCGTGCCAATACTTGAACGTTTCGATTTCAACTTGACACTGTAGGGTATTTCCCGAAGCGGCAATGCGAGATGAGGGATGGCCCGAATGGCTCAGGTCGCCTTTCACCGAGCACTTGTAAAGATGGCGGCCGGAAACTGGTGACTAAGCGGCGGGAGACCCACCAAGAAGCGGACCAACACCAAACGCGAAGGCTCACCGTGAATTGCCCCACCTACCCTCGCAATCAGCGCCAAAAGATTAAAGTGCTCCTCGACGCGACGAAAGACGCGACAAATCGCCAGCACGACCAAGGCTGCGACACTGGTCCGTTCCACTGCCAGAATGTCCACAGCGTCTTCCTCCTCCACGCCCGCCTCCTCCTCCACGGCGTCGAGGCACGCGGGCAACGACTCGAGCTTGTCGTCCGTCGTCCCATCCCCCGACTGCTCCTGCGAGGAGGACGATGAAGCTGTCGCCCATCGCCCGACGCGCCTCGTGCCTCCGAACTTGAGCAACCACTGTCGCATATATTTTGAGGACCAACTACGTATGCTCTTTGTCCCGGGTAGTAGCGCCGGCTTACCGCGTCTTGTCCCCGACTAACACGACTAGATGTGCACGCCCTCGAACTGGCCAACAGCCTGCTCAGCTGCGGCCCAGCGTCGAGCAACAACCGCTCCAGGCCGGCGCTCGTCCTCCCGCCGGCCCAGATCGCATTCATCAACAACCTAATTGTCCACCCGAAACACACCTCGCGCCCCGAGACCCCCGAGCGCCGCGAAATCGCCTCCCTAGCCGTGACCTACCTCGAGTCCCTCCTCGAAGCCGCCGGGCCTATAAACGCGGACCTAAGCGCGGCCTTCCAGTTCAACAACAACTACAGCCCCCGGCCGCGGCGCAGGAACTTCAACCCAGACGACGACCACTACCCCTCCGACCTCGACGACGGCTCCGACGAGGATAACGGCCGCGTAGTCTCGCGTCTGGGCAAGGAGGAATCGCTCTGGAACTGCGGGCACGACTTCTGGTCCGTCGCGGGCTGGGCCTTCAACTGCTGCGTGGTGCACCCCGCGCGGTGGCGGTGGTGGCACGTCTGGCTGGACTTTATGCTGCGCGCGATGGACGAGGACTGGGTCGCGAGGGTGCGCAAGGACGAAGTCGCGAATCGGCGCAAGGGCAGGGTGGCTGAGTTTGAGATTGACGCGCTGTACGGGTCTCTTCTCGCCACGTACTTCTCGCAGCTGACGGGGCGGACCAACGGCGTCAAGTGGATCATCAAGGCGCTGTTCGCGGACGGGCAGCAGTCGTCGATGCTGCTCTTCAAGGAGGTGTTTCCCCTGGAGACGAGGGACATGCCGCGGGGCCAGAAGAAGAGGAAGCGCGACGTCGAGCTGGACCTCGATAACTTCGAGTACGCGGACTACGGCGACACGGACGACGAGTTGGAGGATAGCCCCGGGCCGGGGGAGGACGTGCAGTACCCGAGCCCCCGGCCGACGCGGTCAAGTCGTATCAACATCGAGCAGGAGCCCGACAAGTTTGAGCACTACGACGAGAACGGATCCGCCCTGCGCGCGCTCGTGCCCTTTCGGCTCCGGCTGATGGCCCAGCTCTCGCGCCTAGCCTACGCGATGCCCAAACTCTTCGTCCCCCTCGAGGACCTCCACGAGCAGTTCGCCCTCGCCATCAAGAGCCTGCCCCTACCCCTCTTCGCCGCCATGCTCGACCCCACCTCGAACCCCATGGCCCAGCCCCTCGACACCACCTCCGACCCCGCGGCCCCGACGGAGTCCTACGCCGTGCTGCTTAAGGAGCTGCTAGTCCTCTTCCTCCCCCCTAAGTTCCGCGACCCGGCGCGCGTCGACCCGTCCGCCGACCGCGAGGGCCGGATCACGCAGGGGATGGCGGAGAAGTGCTTCGTGGGGTACGCGGCGGACGGGGCGTCCGTCGAGGATAACGCGAAGCTGTCTGTGCTGGTCGAGGGCGTGCTGATGTACCTCTTCGAAAAGGGGGAGTTGAAGGCCACGCGGGGGTTGAGAGAGGCGGTGGAGGCGGGGGTTGAGGCGCGGGCGAAGAAGGCAAAGGTTAGGAGGCGGAGGAGGGGCGCGGCGGTTGAGCATGATGTCTTGGCGAAGGAGGTGCTGGATTCCTCGGCGGAGACGATCTTGATGTTGGTTCGGAATTAGGTGCTAGTGGTTCCGGCGGCACGACTTCTTTCCATGGGTTATACGGTGTTGGCGTTTAAATATGGGGGTTATGGGGGCTATATAGGGATAGAGTTCCTCGGGCTCGGGACACGGCATAGCGCGGTTTATACCTTAGGAGTTAGGTTTAGCGTGGGATGTGATATTAATACACCTGTTTTACACCGCCGTATCGGCGAGGAATTCAAGCACACCGGCCTGATCTCTACTTTTTCGGCGCGGGAGCCCATGCCTCGGGCTGCCACCCCTCACTAGGCCTCCTCGCCTTCGCCCACGGATCCTCCTTTTCCTTCACCTTCTCCCCAGCCCCCGCCGCCCCCGTCTCCGTCGAAACCTCCGGCGCCCCCGTATCCCTCACCCCCTCAACACTCGGCACCGCAGGCCCCAGGTTCGGCATCTCCTCCCTCCCCCTCGGATCCGCGACGATCCTCTCCTTCGCCTCCCACCTCGCATCCGCCTGCGCCGCCAGCACGCGGATGCGCTCCTGGCGCGTGGCATCGGCCGTCTGTTCCTCCATCGTGGGGGCCGTGGGACGGGTGTAGCGGAGCCACTGGTGCCACTGCGGGGGGACCTTTACTTCGGAGAGGGGGGTTGAGCGCGGGTAGTGGACTATGCGGCGCCAGGAAGTGGAGGGAGTGCCGGGGACGTGGAAGGTCCAGTAGGTGTTTCCTTTTAGGTCGGAGCCTGGGGTTTGGGGGTTAGCTGGTGGCCGGGGGAGGGGAGAAGGGTGGGGGGGATGAGGGTTAGAGCGTACCGACGAAGAGCCTCCGGCGCCACGGCAGGCGGATGGACTTCCACTTATGCCATGCCTGGGTGAGTACTGAGTGTGGTTTAGACGACATTGCCAAAGCTTGTGATTCACTCCCTGTTGGTAGGAACGCGGGCGTTATATAGAGGCCATCGCTGAGTTGCAGATCGAGCTTCGGAGCTTGATGGAACGACTCTGGTGACGTCGGATTTGCAAACGCCCTCATTGGCCGCAATCGCAAAGCGGGTACCCATGCTCTCATAGTCACGTGGAGATAAGCTGCCGCGATCGATAATCGTCGATAATCGCCCGCCCAAGCCCGGGACCCACATAATCCCACATTCGGTTGCCGTGGCGGGGTCCGTTGTCCCTCGCAACCAGGCCGGGGTTCGTCCAGGGTCTAAGGCACAAGAGGGACTCGGAGACGGTTTCCAGGCTCTGGGCATCGGCGGACCCGCCTTGCGTCCTCTCTTCCCACTCAGCTGCGACTTCCCGGATTTGGAGGTCCGGAATCACGGGTTTTTCATTCGTTTTTTCTTCACGCGAGACACACTGTTGTCTGGGAGAGAGACGCGCGGATTCGAGAGAGCCTCACCGCTTAGCTGGGGAGACTGGTTGCCTCCAGCGCATGCGAATAGCGACACACTCACATCCACCGCCAGCATCGCGGAAACCTGAAAGGCGCCAGTCATTTTACTCTCACTGCCTCACGACTCTGTTCGTCGCATTGGTCTCAGCGAGCTCATCGCGAACTGGTCCGGGTTGACGGGCACCACCCGTCGTCGCCGCCATGGCGCCGGCACCGCAGGACGACATGTCCTCCCCGGGGACGGCGACCTACGACTCGGACAGGCTGTCCGTGGGGGACGGGACATGGGACTTTTCCAAGAACACCTTCCTGCTGCCCAACCTCGTCGGTCTGCCCTTTGACACGATGCGATACAACGGTGAGTCTCCGCCCCGCAAGTCCGACACGGCGGGGCCAAGATCTAAGCTAACGGGGCCGTCGGGCGCGATCTAGGCATGGGGAGCCGCTTCTCGTCGGTGACGCAGTACCACCAGATCGTCCTCGCCCACGGCATCATGGCCGCCTTCATCTTCCTCTTCTTCGTCCCCTTCTCCGTCTTCTGCATGCGCTTCTACCACGGGAGGTCGGGCTTCGGGCGGAGGTGGCACGCGCGCGCAAACGTCTTCGCGGGCCTCATGCTGCTCGCGACCTTCATCCTGGGCTACTTCGCCGTCGGGCCGGAGCGCAGCCTGACGAACCCGCACCACGGGCTCGGCGTCGCCATCTTGCTGCTCTTCATCCTGCAGCTCGTGGGCGGCTCGCTGGTCCGGAACATCAAGAAGATGCGGTCCTTCAGGATCACGCTGCACCAATGGTCCGGCCGCGTCATCGCCATACTAGGCATCGTCCAGATCCCGCTGGGCCTCACGCTGTACGGGTCTCCGCTGTACACCTTTATCCTATTCACGGTCTGGATGGCATTCCTCGTGCTGTTGTACTTCATCCTGGACTACAAGCGGCAGGGGAGGCACCCGGACGCATACTACGGCGGTGGGCGATCCGAGTACACCGAGACGGACATCACGCACGACGACGGCGGCGGCGGCAGCAAGAAGAAGTGGCTCGCCCCGCTCCTCGCGGGCGCCGGCATCCTGGCCTTCATGTTCCGGAAGAAGCACAAGGACCGGAGCCGAAGCCGCAGCCGCAGCCGCAGCCGCAGCCCGAGCAGGGCGCGCTCGTACAGCCGGAGCCGCGTGGACGCCATGTCAGCCGCGCCGACGAGTTACTTCGACAGCGAGAAGTACGACGACGACGAGTCCGACAGGAGGCGCGGCGGGGGCTGGATGTCGAAACTAGCGCCGATCGGTGCCGCGTTCGGCGCGTGGAAACTCGCGACGAGGGGGAAGAACAAGGACCGCGACGAGGAGTACTCTGCCGTCTCGACCGACACGCCGAGCAGGCCCCCGCGCCGCGCGCACACTGTTAGCGACCTCAGCGAGATTAGCGACCAGTATCGGCGGGACCCGCGGGGCCCGCCGCGGATGGCGGACCCGTCGATGATGAGCGCCGCGGATTCGAGGCCGCCGCGGAGGCCGTATGCGCCGCGGCGCGCCCAGTCGGATATGTACTCCGGGCTCAGCTACGACGACGGGTCCTACGATAGTCCTTCCAGGCGCCCGACGGGCGGGAAGGGCGGGGGTATGGCGAAGGGGGTTCTAGCGGGGCTGGGGATGGGGTGGCTCGCGAACAAGTTCAGCAAGAAGAAGGCGCCGCCGAGGGACGACCGGTCCGCGTACACCTATGACGACGACTCGAGGTTCGATGACTCGAGGGTCGACGGGTCGAGGTTCACGGAGGACTCGTACATGTCGCCGCCGCCGCGCAACAGCCGGGCCCCCCCGCGCCGCATGTCGAGGGGCGGTCGCCGGGGCTCCGTGACGGAGGACTCCTCTGTCGTCGAGCCCCACCACGGCGGCGGGTCCGGGCCTCCCATGCCCCCGCTCTCCCACCTCGCGTCCCCGCCGCCCGTGCCCCCAGGGTACGGCAGCCGCCGCGACGTTGACCCCGTCGACATGCCCCCAATGCCCCCCGACCCACACGACGACCACGACGACGGCCTCGGCCGCCGCGACTCCTCCCGCCGGCGCCGAGCCGGCGCAGACGCGGCAGCAGCAGCAGCAGCATCCGCCAGCGCACTCGCCGCCGAGCAGGAAAGCGAGCAGAGGCGCAGAGGCGACCGCCGCGGCCGTCGCGACAGGGACAGGGGCCGCGAGTCCGACCGCGACACGACGCCCTCGCGGCCGCCCCGCACGACGATAAAGATGACGGTGCACGACGACCGCGTGAACCTACGGCGCCTAACGGACGAGGAGGCGTCCAAGGGGCGGCGCCGGCGCGGGGGCTCGGTGAGCTCGCTGTCGGAGGACACGCCGTCGCGGCGGTACAGGCGGGACTCGAGCCAGAGGCGGGGCGAATCGCAGGGTGAGTCGGCGGCGGAGCGCGTCGTGGACCCGCCCGACTCGCCTCTATCGCCGCCACATCCCGCGTTTGCGTCCGGCGCGCGGAGGACGAAGGACTCGGCTTATTATTCGGGCCCGGGCCAGCCGCTCGTGACGCCGTCGCACCAGGGCCCGCCGCCGGTGTCGACTGTGGGCAGTGGAAGCCACGGGACGTGGAGCGAGGCGATTAGCCCGGAGCCGCATGATCGGCATGCGGGGTCTGCGGCGGAGAACAGGAGGCGGAGGAGGTTGGAGAGGCGGCGGAGCGTGAGTAGCCGGCCCGTCGGGACGGACATGTTTGATTGAGCTGGCTTGTTTGTTTGGGAGGTGAGGGTGGCCTCTTCGTATCCTGCACATATGAGGCGGTATATTTGGTTGGGCAAGATGCCATGGGAGGATGTCAATGCGGCGTTCTGGGGGCGTTTTCATGTTCCTACCTGCCTGGAGGATGTATTGTCCGTGGCGATGGCCTTTCTTTCGGGGTCCGCCGTATGATGGATGACCCTGGGGGATATAGAATGGGTTGGACTCACGATGCGTATGACAGCTTCAAACGTTACCTGTTTTACCTCTGGAATGAGGTGTAGTTAGACAATGTGTTAATGAAAATATTGAAGGAATGACCCCCAACTTCTTTATTCACGGCTGGCTTTCCAGCGCTGCTACTCACTTGGTGTTATCCACCTCCAGTCACGTCTTCGGCGGGTTGATCGGCGGAATGTAACCTGCTTCTTTTGTCGTGACCAACGTACGAGTGTAAGGGTATCCAAAGTATACATCTAGCCGTATCTCAAAATGACACACGCCGCTCTAATACCTTCGCCTCTCATCCCGGTCATACCTCCTATCCCGCTCCCGCTCCCTCTCCCTCTCCCTCTCCCTCTTATAGCTATCCCTCTCCCTCCCGCCCCTCGCCTCCCTCTCCTTCTCCTTCTCCCTCCGATAATCCGTCAACCTCTTCGGCCTATCACCCCCCTTCCCCTTGTGGTTCCACCCCCCGAGATCCTCCTTCTCCTTCAGCTCCTTCGCGCCCAGCCCGAGCTGGTTAGGTCTCCTCGTCGCCTGCTTGTAACCCTGCCGCGTGAACTCGCCATCCCAACCCATGCCGCGGAGCATCGCGGCACCGAACTCCGTCACGTCGATGCCGGTGTCGACGTCCGGAGCGTCGGGGGGCGGCGCGTCGGCTACGTCACGGGAGTAGGCCTCCTTCTCTGACAGCTGTATGACCTTGTCGTCGCCAGGTTCGGACTTGCCCAGGAGGCGGTCCATGGCTTGCTCGTCGACGGTCTTGGGTTCCTTGGGCTTCGGTCCGTCCTTTTCGGCCCGCGCCGAGTCGGCGGACGGTTCTCGCGGGGCGGAAGGCTTCTTGGTGACGTTAAGGCCCCATTTCACCTCCTTGTCCTCGTCCGCCGGCTCCACCTCCTTCGTGACCCCCCCATTCCGCCCCTCAACAACGCGATTCCGCATCTTCGGCCGCCGCGACGTCTCTGGCGGCCGGATAATCTTTGGCACACCCCCAAGCTCCAGCGTCTCTCCTCCCGCCGGACTCCTCCTATCCCTATCTCTCCTCCCGTCCCTGTCTCTCCTACCCCCGTCCCTGCTCCGTCGCCTCTCCCGCCGCGAGTCACCCTCGAACACATTCCTCCTCCCCCCGCGCTCATCGTCGCTGCGGTCCGAGCCGCGATCGGATTCTGAGTCGGAGCCGCCCAGCGCGTGCGGGCGGGAGCGCTTGCCGAGGGCGGAAGACGGCTTGGCGCCGTTGGATTTGGAGGTGTTGAATTTTATGGACATGCGGGGCGCCTTTGGAGGCGCGTCGGTCGGAGGGACCATGGTAGGTGATGTTAAGCTGGTAGGATGGATGGCGGCTGCGTGCGATGTCGGGAGGCTGCGAACTGGGCCAAGCGGCGAGATTATCCACAGTTGAAGTCAACGCTGAGTGGCTGCTGTGGCTGAGGCAGCGCTTGTGGCGGAGTCCAGGAGCTATAGAACAACTGGTGGCAGATGACGACCCGGCCCGCGCCGAGCCTTGAATGAGTTCACGCGGGGACGAGGTACAACGGGTCAAATGACTGTACGATTGTGATTATAAGATTAGAGTCGCTGATGCACCGAGCAGCATTAATTTGCAGATGATCTTCTCTACGAGTCCTGCGGAGCGGTCAACTTGCCCGAAGCCGAACTAGCAGCTGTCCATAGATGTTGCTTATCCCCCGCCTCCCCAGCCCAGAACAACGCAAGAATACCCAGTGTAAGTCCCACAAGAGCGCGACACGCGGGATAATAAGACTCAAAGCCACAATAAAACCGGAGCCTCGTGTCCTCCGGGCTTCTTTAAAAAGGGTTCCGATGCTGTTCGTGGCTCTTGTCACACGACCGTCGGAATCAGGTGGGAGGTGTCACGAAGGTGAGTATTTCCGGCTGGATGCGGTCACACACTACCCCCTCCCCTCCCCTTAACCCCCCGTTCCTCCCACTCCCCCCCTCTTCCCCTTGGCTGTAGTCTTACACTTAAACTATACAGGAAGCAGGGGGAGGAACTGGCGAGGGGCGGACGTGTTGGTCATTCTTCACGCCGGGACATGCAGGTCTGGAATGGGACGACCGGAATTGGGGGGCTGACCCCTTCTTTTTCGGGAAACCTGCGCTTATATATATATATCTGACACACCCTTTCCTAGAGCCTCGCGCTTCTGCGTTGTAGTTTCTTCCCCGTTTCTTCTGTCTATTCTGCGATGTAAAGCTCTCGTCCTGACATACAACTGCCGTAATCCGCGACTGAATCCTCCAGCTTCCTCACGCCTCGCGATACCACCCCCGAAAAACGAACGGGAAACGGACGGAGGGAAAAAAAAGAAACGGAGAATCCGGGTTTACGGAGAGGTCGTAATTGGTAGCCCACCGACTAAAATGGACGACAAGGCAGACGTAAAAAAGCCGCAAGACGCGAGGTTGGCGGGGTCAAGGGCGGACACTCAGACGGAGGGCACGGCGGGGGACCGGACCGTGACGGAGCAGCCCGTACGTCAGATCCTTCAATTTCCCTCGGTCAGGAGAAACGCGATGTTAATGAAAGAAGACGCCGGAGCTTCCCATGGTCCTGCAGCCGAGATCAAGCCTAAGGGGTGGAGGCGACGCTGGTGTAAGTGGCCCGCTTCCCCTTTCCTCCCCTTCCCCAGCTCCTAGATGCCGGCCTCAAGCCCCCACATCCGAACACTACGTATATTCGCTTTTCCCGGATCGGGACCCGGTATACGCTTTTGTACAGACACTCGGACTAACAAATCCCAGGCCATCTGCGTCGGCGTGTGCGCGGGCCTCTGTTGCTTCGAGTGCCTAGACTGCTGCGGCTGCTTCTGAACCCACCTCGCTCATACAACACGACGTGTATCCACATGATCCAAACAATCAATAAATTAAGCTACCAACAAACCACCAGCTCCGCGTCTTCCTCTACCTAACCGCCTTCTCCGTCTCCTCCCTCAGCCTAGCCCCAAGCCCCTCGTCCACCTTCCCAAACATCTCATACGTCCTCTTCCGCGTCGCCTCGTGCGCGCCCGAGAGGTGCACCGCGATGTTATGCACAAAGTTATCCTGCTGCCCCGCCGTCCGCCCCAGGACGTCCCACAGCCCCTTGGCCTGCACGTAGTCGTCGCCCGTCACCTCCGCAAAGACGTCGTACACCGCCTTGCCGACCCACTCCTCCGCCGCCGCCGCGGGGTTGACGCGCTTATGCGCCAGCGGGCGGTACGAGGAGGGGTAGTTCGGGTTGGCGCCGTAGTTACCGTGGATGGCCATGGTGCCGTCCCGCTGGTAGGGGTTGAAGGCGCGGAGGGGCGCGTTGACGGGGATCTGCTGGTAGTTGACGCCGAGCCTGTAGCGCTGGGTATCGGGATACGAGAACAGGCGGGACTGCAGCACGGGGTCGGCGGACGGCTCGACGCCCGGGACGAGGTGCGACGGCGAGAACGCCGCCTGCTCGATCTCCGCAAAGTAGTTCTCGGGGTTCTTGTTGAGCGTCATCCGCCCGAAGGGCCGGAGCGGCACCTCGGACTGCGGCCACACCTTTGTGAGGTCAAAGATGTTCCACCGGAACTTCTTGGCCTGCTCGGGGGTCAGGACCTGCACGTAGCAGGTCCACGAGGGGCTCTCGCCGCGCTGGATCGCCTCGAAGAGGTCCTGCGTGTTCCAGTCAGGGTTGTCGGCCGACATCTTGCCCGCCTCCTCGTTGGTGAAGGTCTTGTTGCCCTGGTCCGTCTTCATGTGGATCTGCGTGTAGATGTAAGACCCGTCGGGCTTGACCCACTTGAAGGTGTGGCCCGAGTAGCCGTTCATGTGGCGGTACGAGTAGGGCGTGCCGCGGTCCGAGAAGAGGTGCATGAGCTGGTGGACGCACTCCTGATGCGTCGAGAGGTAGTCCCAGAACATGGTGGCGTCCTTGAGGTTGGTCTGAGGGTTGCGCTTCTGCGTGTGGATGAAGAGTGGGAAGTTGGTCGGGTCGCGGATGAAGAAGATGGGCGTGTTGTTGAAGACCCAGTCCCAGTTGCCCTCCTCAGTGTAGAACTTGGTAGAGAAGCCTGGGCGCGTCAGTACAGAGTGGGTTGCGGGCGGCAGGCACAGGGCTCACCTCGGGGGTCACGGGCGGTGTCGGCGGAGCCCTTCTCGCCGCCGACGGTAGAGAACCGCGTCATGCACTTGGTCTTCTTGCCGACGCCGAGGAGCATGTCAATGGAGGTGATGTCGCTGATGTCGTGCGTCACCTCGAACTGCAGACGGGCGTTAGCACAGCTCGCCCGAGACACAAAGACGGACATACCTCGCCGTAGGCCCCGGCGCCCTTGGCGTGGACGACACGCTCGGGGATGCGCTCGCGGTCAAAGTGGGAGAGCTGGTCGATCAGGTGGAAGTCCTGGAGCAGCAGGGGGCCCATGGGACCGACGCGCTGGAAGGCGCTGGGGTTCTCGACGGGGGCTCCATTGGAGGTGGTGTACGTCGGCTTCTCGTTGTACCGGAAGGTGGAGGCGGGGGTGTCTTGGGCGCCCATGGTGACGAGCAGTGTTTCTGTAGGTCTCGTTGAATGTGCCGTTGTTGAATGAAGACGGGAAGTAGACTTGGTCTTGTTAGTCCGGGATGAGGGGGTGCTTCGGGTCAGAGATGGCAGGGGGCGGATATATATAGCTCCCTGCGCACGTCGCACAGAAGAGGGATGGACTACGAGGTGGCGTCATGCAGGCCAGACCAAACTGCGGAGAAGAGGCGGTGGGGGTTAGTGAGACGGGGATTAGCGATCCGGAAATCGGCTGCTATCAAGACGCGAAGACGCAGCCATCGTGTCGGCCAAGTTCACGGGTTACCATATCAACACTCCGATGGCCAACCAATTACTCGAAGGGATTCGTAATATTCCCGAATGCCTTCATCTTGATGATTCATTTCTCGCCGGGGCATCTCTGAAAAGTCGCCGAAGCTGAGTATTCCCTAAACACGGACGAAGCCGGGTCCACAGCGGGGTTGGTGTCTCGAACCCAGCAGAAACGAAGGCCCTCGAATACCCTTGGGGTCCCTGGCTCCACGCATCGTAATGTACTTGGAGAGCGGATGTATCCCTGTGAACAGGGGACAGAAGGGGGACAAGCCCAACCACCGCCGCCAACCGTATGACCAAGTAGAAAGTCTGTAACTCAGAACAAGGAAGGCGACCGCGAGACATGCAGTATCCAGGCACGCTACGATCAACGTAGAAGGAGCCCCGTCCCGATAGGCGGATCCATGACTGCCGCTTGGATAAGCGCGTGTCTGGTTGGTGCCCGGAGCTCCACAACTACCGGTGAAGCCTCCGGCGGGGTAGTGTGGAGGCCAATCAGGGACGGGCAATAGGCAATCCGAGGGCAGGCGCAACCCGCCGATTTCACTCGGGAAGTGGCGATGGACGGGGACGTGTACCTCGCAGGAGGATGCAGATTCTCTGATGGAGTGTGAGAGCATCTGGCTGTCTACAAGCGAAGACCGCTCTTTTGGAAACAAACACCGCATCTGAGGACCGGTAACATTGATGTCGAGTAATACGTGTAGCGAGAAAAGAGGCTGGCCGGTGCGAAGCCGGCAATGGGCCGCGAACGAACCGGTCCGCCGCCGATATCGATCCGGCGCCCTCGTTAGCGTGGGGAAGCCGCCCGGGTACTGGATCCGAACCCCCGGCTTCTGGCCCCGAGCATTTGGACTTCGTAAGCAAGCTCCCGCCCCGCTTCGGATATTCTGAGCGTCTTCCTTTGGCGTGCCGGAGTCTTTTTTTTGGCTTGCTTACTTCTAGGATGAATGTGTCATTGGTTCACTCTCCGACTTGTCCCTGGTTAATCCGTCTTTGGGTGAAGACGGAGATAAGTCGCTGTCTCGGGCATCAGTGCTGACCCCTCGCTTCTACCTCCTCTTCTCCCCATCTACATCACCTCACTGCTCCACACCGCTGCATGCTCTCGCCCCCTCGCTTCTACACATACGGAAAGAGTCCCGCCGCATAAATGGACGATATGTTCCGGTCTCCCGTCATGGCGCCATCCCCTGTGCCTACCCATGTGCGTTATTGTCTGCCGCCCAAGAAGCACCGCCAATCAAGGCTCCGCTCCCACCAACATCGGGAAAGGCGGGTGTCATCGAGCCCTGACCGACCCCTACCCGGCCCCTACCCGCCATGGTTCGCACCTCGGCGATATAGGCTCGCGCCAGAAGGCGTCGCTCGCACGAGTCTTCTCGGCTTTCGGTCTCAGACCCCGCAGGCCGAACGCGACCTCTGCGGTTGCGCTGGGCTAAAAATAGCCACGGCCTCGCATTTCAGTGCCATCTCCCAGCCAGAAGTGGGCGTTGAATGACCCGGGCGCGTCTTCTCAACATTCTCGATGCTATCTTTGATGTGATACATGTCCCGTAGCTCGAACAGTTTCCATTTCTAAGAGTCTCTGGTGACCAAGGGTGCTGCTGGCCATTCTGAGCTTTGCTGTGAATCCGACGGCACCTCGTTCGAATGTGTCCATCGTGGGGCCAGTGGGATTGAGTGGCCTCTCCATATACACTTATCTTTTGCGTGTATCGAGCTACGCGCCCACTCCCCTGGACGTTAGAACCTGGATTACGGGAGTGGCTATTGATGTGACACTGAGGAAGACGCGGGGCACGCCGAGCCTCGAAGCTCTACTTTCATCGGGCTGCGACGCTGCGTTTGCATGTGTATCCATCACCCCGAGAGATTTCCGACTCCTTCCCAATGCTCTGTAGATGTCCAACCCCATGGTTAGATACTGGAGAAACCAACACGAGCATAAGGACACCGTCACTCTTCTCATCCTGCCCAGACTTGCTCTCCACAACAGTCACCTCTAGGACATCCAACACTTGGGCCGCGAGACACGTCCCAAGTCATAAATGAGCCGCCCACCATGTAGCCAGGAACCCCGGCCGGCGGTGGACGAGGGTATTATTATGAAGTAAGCTGTAGTATCCTTGTTGTACAGAAAAGAGAAGCGCAAAAGTCGTGACTTCCTACCGCCCACGCAGCCCAAGAGTCCCCAACCCCGGCGTTTCTATCATGTGTCGTTACTCCTGGTTAACCGTTTGCTAGAAGAGCACCGTTAGCAGCCCGTCACAGAACAGACTTCCCACGTACGCGAGAATGGGGAGAGGGGGGCGGAGAAAAGGGTCCCCAGTGCAAACTCACCACCAGCCAATCCATCCCCTCATCAACGCCCGTCCCATCCACCGCCGAGCACGCCACGATGGTCCAGTTCCGGTCTCGCAGCTCGCCCAGCCTCAGCGCCTCAGAGATCTCCGCCGCGCCCTTGGCGCCCGGCTGGTCCTGCTTGTTCGCAAAGACGAGGAGCGCCGCGTCCTTAAGCTCGTCCTCGTTCAGCATCGCCGCCAGCTCGTCCGACGCCGTTTGCAGTCGCTCGATGTCCGTTGAGTCGACGACGAAGATGACGGCCGCCGTGTTGGCGTAGTAGCACCTCCAGTAGGGGCGGATGCTGGTCTGGCCTCCGAGGTCCTGGTGGCTGTTAGGATGTGTTGTCGTGGAGGGGGAGGGGGGGCCGCTGGATACGTACCCAAACGTTGAAGTTGAGGTTCTTGTATTTTACTGACTCAACGTTGAAGCCTATCGTGGGTATCGTCGTGACAACCTCGCCGACCTGCTCTGCGTTAGCACCACTGCCCCAGCTGGCGTCCTGCGGGGCAACATACCTTGAGCCTGTATAGAAGCGTCGTTTTTCCCGCGTTATCCTAGCAGTCCAGTCAGCCCCATCCTTCACTCCCCAGTCGTCGCCCGCGATAGGGCGCTTGGAGGTCGCGCATACCAGCCCCAATATCAAGATCCTAATCTCCTTCTTCGCCCACAGCAGGCCTGATAGCCACGACACCGAGTTGCCCATTCTGTATGTGAGGCCGTCGCGAGCCGCGAAGCGGTACGAAGGATTTGTAGAGGCGTCGTCGCCTGTGGTTGACGCGCGGCTCGAAAAGGAGTGCGTTCTCGCCGGAGGCCGCTCGATGGGTCCCAGGGCCAGGTGTCAAGAGAGCACCGCTGCAGATGGAGCAAATCGCCTTTGGAGGAGGTCAAAGTCGCGTCGTAGATAGGATAGCGGATGCAAAGTCGTCAGCGAGGTCGTCAGGTTTCGCACGCGGGTATCGCAAGGGAAATTATCGAAAAAGAAGATGCGGTCGTGTCCTTCCTTGCCAAGGGGCAACTCACAGAGTCCCAGCGCCTTCGGAGCCTTGGCTTGGCGATCCACGGGCATCCCTGCCCGGCGACGGCACTTGGCGCACTGCCACAGCCAGCTGCTTGGCACAACTCCACCAAATACACCAGCCACCGACCTCACATCCCAAGCTGTGGCTTACGCACTTCTCAGCCGGGCACGTGCAAGGCGGGCCCGCTCCAGCCAATGGGCGCGCGGCACCCCCTCCCTCCGCTGGGCCACAAACCCTCATTCAAGCAAATTTCGGAATTTCCTGTCTCTGCTTCCGTCATACCATTCGATCACCAGCACACCTCACCTCTTTCCGACTCGCCAACCGTCAAGCCGAGTCCGTCAAGATGCCGGTATGTCCAGTCCCGCTTCAATGCTCGAATTTTATACCTGCTCGCGGTGCCATCGATTCCCGCCATTGCGGCCGACGCGAACGTGTGTGCATGCGGCGCAATGGAGGGGGGTGCGGCCGGCCGCGACGGGCAATGGGATCGTGACTGGGGAGTGAGGCCTTTGAAGAAGAGATTTACTGACGGATGTTTTTGCGCCGGATGTAGAGCCACAAGTCTTTCCGTACCAAGCAGAAGCTTGCGAAGGCCCAGAAGCAGAACAGGCCTATCCCCCACTGGATCCGCCTCCGGACGGACAACACCATCAGGTACGATGACCACTCGAGTTAACCCGCCCGAGTCCCGACAAGAGGGGTCCCCGTCAGGAGCGGTGGAGGAGACTGAGCGAGACCCCGTCGACGGATGGGATCCTCGCGAGTCGAAGCTCGCGGTCGACGGACAGGGCACCAAGCCGACAGAACCCTGACTAACGCTACTCTTCCTTCAGGTACAACGCGAAGAGGAGGCATTGGCGCAAGACCCGCATCGGCATCTAAACGCCGCAACGAGCGCACCTCACCCATTCTCTTGCCTCGCCCTTCGAACGAATACCCTTCCCTCGTCCGACTCTACACGTCGCCAACCGAAAGCAATGGCTATGGCCTAGGCAACCTTTACCCCTGTGAACCGCTGGGAGACTAGGCGGGGAAGATGGAATCGGGCTTTCCGTGAGGGAATGAAGCAAAGGCGAGGGAAGAAACGTTATCATGATACCGTCTGGAAGAAAAGGACAAAATGTAGAAGGGGGGATTCAGCATGGTTATATGTCTCAGAACCTCCTTTGGTAGCGGCACTTCGGGAAATGGAACGGAAATGAGGACGGTGTTGCATTGTGTTTAGGACGATGAACAAAGGTCTCTTTTTGTCTTGCAGGCATGGGCATCAACCAGTGTTTGTGATGTGTGGGAAGGGACATGTCGTCTTCGTCTGCCATGTGGGAGTCCCACATATCCATTCCCCGCTCGCCTGCGTAGTCTCGTGTTTGCCGTGAAGTCCGGCACCTCCCGCCATGGGCTGGAGTTGTATGGACGACGGCCCGCTCTTCGATGGGTACCACATTCCGCCACGGCGTCACCATCACAGGGGGGAGTCTTCACATCGTGGCCATTGCCTATAGTCAAGTTTCCGAACCTCTTAAGCCTGGACCATGTATCGGGGACGGACGTTCACATCGCCAGCGCACGAATGGACAGCCCATGTGTAGTAATTTTCTCTTTAGAGCAAAAATGCTACTTGAGAGACAGTACAGGAAACTCATTCGAAAGCCCATACCCGCAAACCCAGTCGTCTAGACATAAGAAAACGTATCGCAGACCCCCGGCCCTCAAGGCCATCCCATTCTCACTCGATCATGAAATTGCCAGGGGTAAAAAAATGACGACAAAACAAACAGCATGCTCAACCCTCGTGTTTTCGTTTATTCGGATATCATATCAGTTCCGAGCAACCCTTTCCTCTCAGCAGCCTCTCAACAGCGAAAGGCAAAACTGGAAACAAAACATAACGTCGACGTAGCCAGCGGCTTATCGGTCTTCGGCCCACTCGTTCTCGCGGCGGATTTGCTCCTCCTCCTCGGGGGTGAAGTCGTTGGTGATGTTGAACGTCTTGCGGATCTCCTCGGGGGACTTGCCCTTGATCATGTTGGCGACTGTCTTGCAGCCCACGTCTAGAAGGGGCTTGATATCGAGGTAGTTGGACGCCTAGAGTCACGCCTTGTTAGCACCCATGGTTCCGGCAAGAACAACGAGGGATAGGTAGTGTTGCAGTGCAGGCAACGTGAGGCGAAGTAGGGATATACAGGCCCGTGGTGCGGGCAAGGTCGTAAGTAAGGAGTGCACATACCAGGATGATCTCGAACAGCATCTCCTGATCGACCTGCATGAACTTCTGGTCCCACTCGTCGATCTCCGTCATCTTCTTACGCGCGGCATCGTCATCGTCGCCGCTCGTGGGAGGGTCGTTCTGGTGGTGGACGCACCACTCGATGACCTTTGTGAGGACGGCGTCGTTGACGTTGGGGATCGGGATGGGGTTCTCCTTGGAGATGGTCGCGTCGCCCAGGTCCTCGAGCATGTTCTTGATGAGCATGGAGCGCTCAGCTACGGCGCGGTCTGGCGGAGCGGCGGGGTCAGCATCGCGGCCATCGCATGATTGTTCGGGGACGGCCAGGAGGGGGCAGGGCGGAGCGCGAGGGTGTTTACGTACCGACCTCCTTGACGACACCGTCGTTGCTGGCGAGCCAGGTCTTCTTCTGGGTGGCGGGCTTGGGGTCGGCCATTTTGATTGATGCGAGGGTCGCGGTGTGTTGCTGTTGGGAAAGACTGCTCGTGCGGCAGTGATAGAATTGATGCGTGGGCTGCAGAGCGGGTTGGTTCCAGAGGGGAGCTAGAACGGAGGTGGTGGGTGGGTGTTTGTAATTGCGTGGTTGGAGGAGCAGGTTATATGGCGAGGCGAGAGTCGGTCGCGGAAGGAGGGGTTTTGTTCAGCCTGGAGTGTGGGGATTGGACGTTGGCACCTGCCTGGTGGGGGGGAGAGTTAGGCAGTCACGCTGGGTGAGCGGGCTTCACAAATTTGTAGGCGGAGAGTTTAGGCTACTCTACTTCACAATCCAAGCCATCCAAACCGGTGCCGCAGCACTAGCACTGGTGCCTAGCTGCATTTCTCCCGATGGATGGTCAGAAAACTCCCAGAGGATGCTGGACTTCACATTCCCTGTCCAAGCTAATTCACTTGGTAGCTGTGCTTCGCCTCCCAATACCCTCGAACCAACAAAGTGCTGCCTGGATTGCAGGTACCCTTCACGCCCACTTTTACCTTGAGACCTTGATCCGGAGTCTATCAGCATGCCTCAGGGAGTCTACATAGCATTGCACAACTCTGAAGGTTTTCTTTTCAAGCCTCACATCTGGTATTCGCCGTATGATGAAAACGGCTATCGACGTCTTTATGTACTCCTTGCCTTTTTCGGAACCTAAAAACCCGCAAGGCTGGATTCAATCTTGGATTCCACACTCATTCAACCAGCCCCATTCCAGAGCCAAGCCGGAGGCGAGGAGGTGCTGGTAAGTGCAAGGACACCTCGTTCGTTTCTAAAGTCAGAACGACACTCCATCAGGGCCCGGGCTGGCCTCTGGCTGGAATGAGCTTCCCAGTAGGCTGTCTGCCCGGATCTCAGAACCAGCCGGATCAGGAGCAAATGAAGGCATCCTCACAAGAAATCAAGATTCGAGTTTGCCTCGGCCTCCCAGACTCCTGGAATAAAGAAGATGGCGACGGCCAGGTTTTCTAGTCGTTCGTAGATGCCTCCTGCCCACCACTAACATCTGAAAGACAGCAACTGATGGGTCACGCGGGGTGCTCCTCCCTCTATGTATCACCCGCCCAATAAGTCTAAGATGGCGAACTGTTGAGTCACAAGGCTTCTTGGGAGACATTATAGATCCGACCGACGGGTCTTGTGGACGTCGGCTGGCAAGGCGAGAGACTGACTGCCTCAAGTGTCTAAGCCGTTACCCAGAGATAACTTCGCCGCGAGGCGTCGGATTTGCCCCACTGCAAGACCCCGACGTCAACCTTTCCACATCCCTTTGAGAAAAGAAAGCGCATGTTAAAGGAGCCGCCTGAGACCATCCATCCCGATGCCCCGGACTCGAAGCGGTGTGCGCCGGCGCGTCTTAGCCCCCGCAAGCGGTCCGTTTCTAGCATCCCCCTCGTTGTCCGAAACGAACCAAGGCCTTGTAAAAGCGGCCGGAATGGCACCAGGTTCGTCCGAGAGCGGGTGGACAACAGGCGCGCAGGCCGGCGGATTGTGCCATTATTATTAATGTCGTGCCTGCGTCTGTCATTGTCCCGTTGGATTGTGCAGCCGCCTGCGACGGGGGAGGGAGGAACTGTCTCCGTCTCCGTTGCATCTCCGTGGCATTCACATCCGGGTCTTGGCGCCGTGTTAGACCTTTGGACGGAGTCTGCGGACAGCGCCAAGACGCCGACTATTCCCAGATAAAGTTGAAAACCTCGACAGTCACGATCTCCATTAATAATGATTCACAAGAACCAAGGAACTTGATTGTGGCCGTAATTAGCTTAATCTGAGCCCCTGTCGACATGCCAGGGGACAAGTTCCCGAATCAACGGTTATCCTTGGTGTAAGGGGCCAGCTGGCAGGTACAAGCCAATGGGCGGCGGCCGCTCGATGCTTGCACCACCCTTCCCGATCTCATCCCCCAGCGAGCGGGTCCGCTGTGGGTCGCGCTGGCGCTGGAGCCTCCCAGGGCCACCGCTGGCGCCATTCCGCAATGGACCTGGGGCCAGCTACGATCAGAGTCGCGTCACGGACCCAGGAAGTCCAAACGCCGAATGATATAATCCCGCGTCTTCCTCCCTCCCTCCACCCCCCCTGTCCTCCGGCTCACCCATCCCCTCCCCCCTTCCCCTCCCAGATACCATCAGGAGATTCCAGCGCCGCCAAAGAACTCCCGGATCGTTCGCTCTTTTCGCAATCGAACGGGAGGTTCTTGACTGCGGTAAACCCCTGGACTGGGCGCCTTTGTCGGACAAACGAAACGAGACGAAACCTGACAACTCTACCACCCCGCGCAAAACCCGGCCAACACAACCCCTAAGACATCCCGGAGAGGCCCAGCTTCCGCCGGCCTGGTCTCGTTCCCATCGCGCTCCGGCAAGATCATGACCGAGCGGCTCCTCATATGCGACCCGGCCCCTCGTGCGATCCCTCAATGTCCTCTCCCGCTCTACAACTGAACAGCTCCCCGCGATTCGACCCCCAGAGACCCAGCGCCGCCCGAGAGAGAAGAGCAAGGATACGGATAAGAGACCGGCATAATGTGGAGGCGCGTGTATCTGCTGCTCGTGCTCGTGCGGCTTTGGTTCGCACTCTCTCCTAGTTATTTGCATCCGGACGAGAACTTCCAAGGCCCCGAGGTTATTGCAGGTAAGAGCTGCGCTTTGCGTCCCCCCGTCGCCGCTCTGGGTGGTTCCCTTGGCTTTTCTCTAGTGCGCGTGTGGAGGTGCGGGTTGTACCGTTTGAACTGCTTCTTGCTTTTTGTTGCGCCGGAGATTTCAAGCTCCGCTTGCGGGCAGCTCTTGTCAAGAATCGCGATCGCGAAAACGCCTGGATGCTGCATCTGGGCGCATGGCCACCCGTTCTACATCCACGTCTGCAAACCATCTCCAAGCTCCACAGCGTACTAACACATGCGACAGGCCAGATCTTCAGCTACCCCGTCCGCCACACATGGGAATTCACTAGCGACAACCCCATCCGAAGCGTCTTCCCCCTCTGGCCCGTCTACGGGCTCCCAATGCTGCTCCTGCAATGGCTTTGGATCGGCCGGGGCCAGCCCGGCGAGATGCCGCCCATCGCCGTATTCTGGACCCTCCGCGTCCTCATGTTCGTCATCAGCTTCGTCCTCGAGGACTGGGCCATCCACGAGCTCATACACTCGCCGCGCCACCGCCGCGTCGCCGTCCTGCTCGTCGCGTCCTCGTACGTCACCTGGACGTACCAGACGCACACGTTTTCCAACTCGATCGAGACGCTCATCGTGGCGTGGAGCATGGTCCTCGTCCAGCGCATTGTGGAGGCTCCGGTAAGTTGGGTCTGGTCTTGGTATCGGGCGCGGCCCCGAGACCGTGCAAGTGACGCTCTGGTGCTAACATCCGACAGCAACGCTCTTCCCTTCTCGCAAGCACCATCTTAGGCATAATCGCCGTCTTCGGTATCTTTAATCGCATCACTTTTCCAGCATTCCTTGTCTTCCCGGGCGTCCGCTTAATACCCCATCTCATTAATAGGTATGTCCCCGTCAGACCGGCCCTCGGAGGATGCCCGCTCGCTAACCAGCCCCAGACCCCTGTCACTGGCCGTCATGCTTCTAGCCGGCCTCGTAACCGCCCTCCTGGCCGTCGTCCTCGACACGGCCTTCTACACGCCCGGCCCCATCTCCTGGGCCGACGTCATCTTCCGCCCCGTCATCGCCCCGCTCAACAACCTCCAGTACAACATGTCCCCCGCCAACCTCGCCCAGCACGGCCTCCACCCGTGGTACCAGCACCTCCTCGCGAACCTGCCCCTCCTCCTCGGCCCCGCGACGCTCCTCCTCGCGAACCCGCACCTCTCGCTCCGCCTCTACTCCGCCATCTCCGGCATCGTCGTCCTCTCCATCTTCCACCACCAAGAGGCCCGTTTCCTCCTCCCCACCGTGCCCCTAATCCTCACCTCCGTCCGGCTACCGCGCCGCCGCGCCGCCCTCCGCTTCTTCACGGCGACGTGGGTAATCTTCAACCTCGCCCTCGGCGTCCTGATGGGGACGTACCACCAGGGCGGCATCATACCCGCGCAGGTCTTCATGAGCGCCCAGCCCGACGCCACGCAGGCCGTCTGGTGGAAGACGTACTCGCCCCCCGTCTGGCTCCTGAACGGGAAGAACGAGGTCCTCGAGACGCGCGACGTCATGGGGACCCCTGGCGACGAACTCCTCGGTCTCCTGGAGGGTCTGGCGACCTGCGATGTGCCGGCTGATAGGCGGAATAAAGAGTATCTGAAGGAGGATAACGGGACGTACCTCGTCGCGCCGACGTCGGCGGACTGGCTGGATCCCTACCTGCCCAACAAGGGCCTCGCGGGGCTGCGCTTCAGGGAGGTCTGGAGGACGAGGACGCACCTTAACCTCGACGACCTGGACTTTGCAGAGGACGGCGTGTGGGCCACGCTGAAGAGGGTCGTGGGGAGGCGGGGCCTTGCTGTCTGGAGGGTCACGAAGAGCTGTTGAGCCTCCTCTCTTACTCGCTCCTTTATTCCTGTTGTTTCGTTTTAGTTCTTTTTTTAGCTATGCGTTTGGGGGATGGTAAAAGGGAAGGGAAAGGGAAGGGAAAGGGAAGGGAAAGGGAAGGGAAAGGGAAGGGAAAGGGAAAGGGGGCGGTAATTGTCTTGTTTTTTTCCCGTCTTGAGATACCACGGCTTTTTTTCACAAGGGATGGGATGGGTAGGGGGGCCGGTTTCTAGCGCTGATAGAAAATGGAGTTACCGGGGTGTTCGCTTGCCGCTTTCTCTTTCCTCTTATCTTGTTCCTCGTGAAATGCCCAGGTTATCGAATCACACGAGCTTTGCCTTCCGAGCTTCTTCACCGTGGGAGGGTTCTTTTACGGCAAGAACAAAGAAGCGTAACAAGAGTGTTTTACAAGGTTTAAAAGTCGGATTGAAACATGGTAGCTTTGGTATCGTGTCCTCCCTATTGCCAACGCCCCCTCGCCCTTCTAAACTCCTAACCCTAATGAACCCGTTTCGTAGATAAACGTCAAAAAAAAAAGAAAAGTGGTACAAGCCAAGCCAACTTGTTTCGTCTCCTGGATTCCCCGTTCCCGGGAACCAATGCGTTAAGAAAAAGCCATCGTCTCGTCTCTGCGGACGTCCGGCCCTCAATCCCTCCTTTTTTTTAAGAACAAGAGACACACGCTTGAGCGCTCGTCTCATTGTTTTAGTCCTCCTCTTGTTCTCGGTTTGATATGTCGTGGATTGTCGTCGGTCGAGAATGGCTTCGTGGCGGGCGTGGCTTCGGAGCCGCAGGCGTCCTAGTTCCGTTACCAGTGCCGGGACGCCGGCTCGGACGTCCGATGCAGAGCGGCACCAAGCGGCTCTCCCGCCGCGAGCCGCGCCAAGGGCCTCGGCATCATCTCAAAAACCCATCGTCGTCCACCTCAGTCCACCCCACTAAGGCTTGCTAATCCCAACCGCAAGAATCAACCCGTCCTTACCCACCGATCTCCCAAGAGACCCCTTCAGCACGCACCGCCCGTCCCGCCACGAAGCTCCCACGCAGTCGTCCTTGTCGGAGCACAGCTCGGCGCACCGGCCGATGGAGTCGGCGTCCTCGGTCGCAATGTCGGAGGCGCCCGTCGAGACGGGGAAGTCGATGTCGCAGCGGATGCGGTAGTAGCCGTCGTGGGCCTCGAGGACCTCGTCGTTGTCGTCGGGGCAGGAGATGTCCGATGAGGCGTCGAGGATCTTTTCTTCGGATTTCGGTCTGACGCATTCCGCGTTAACTGTCATCGCTCTCCCCAAAAGGTAGAAAAAGACAAGGGCTGCTCCACCGAGAGACCTCCGCGGTATAAGGCCCAGTAGGGGTTCAACTTACGATCGAGACTTGCTAAACGCAACCCCCGCCCCGACGCCAATGGCAATAGCCGCCACCGCCACGAGCACGCCGCTTAATATCACAATGAAAAAGACCTTCCTCCTCAGCCCGCATATCGTATCCTGCCTCCCGCCCGCCATCTTTTCCTCGGCGGACCCGTACCCGTTCTCGGCGGCGCCGCGGCCCCGGGGTGTCCTCCACGGACCCGGGCGGATGTGCTTCGTCGATTCCTGAGCGGTCGAGCTCCACCCCATCGCCGTAGGGCTATGATGCCTCTTCTTTTATCCGTTTCCTCCTTCCCTTCTCTTCAGTCCCTCCCCGATTTCTTAGGAGGGAAAGTCCTCAAGTATTGGCGGTCCGCCCTGGTGTCGGCCTCACTTTGATCGGCCAGCGACCGAGCTTGTCCGCTGATCCCTTTCTTGTGTTCCCGTCGCAAGGGGGGTCATTAGGTGATGAGACGCGAGTCGTTCGGCCCCGTGTTACCTCATGGCAGCAAACCGTCCTCCCGTGCGTTGACAAAGACCAGTGGTCCCTGAAATGACTCTGTCCTTCCTACACTGCCGGTTTCCCCGGGATATAATTCGTGACGTCGGTGCCCTCGGCCGGGACGGAGCCTGGGATACAAAAGGGCGAGGGCTCAACAAAAAGAAAAACAAGTACAAATTACTTGCACGAAGTATCAACTCTGGCAGCCCCGGGAGATGGGAGGCGGAAAACAACGACTGGGGGATGACGATGATGAAAGGTCTGAAAGGAGGAGCATGTGGGGTCGGGAGCGGGAACGTCCATCTTAAGGAAAGGATTGCAAAGCCGTGGGCCACGGCCCACGGGATGGCGATATGAGTGGGTTCAAGCTACCGTGCTAGCTCCGCCCTGGGAATAATACGGCCACTCCCCCCCGGCTCTTTTTTGGCCCTTCTTTACCTGTTCCCCGTTGCCATCTGGGCCCAGCCTACCCGCACTGGAGGGCTCTCTCTGGGACTCACCGGAGAATTTATGCACGGCCGATCGAAATACCGCACCGCACCGCCATGGGCCGGGATCTGGGAAGGCGAGAAACACGGTGATTCACGGTTCTATGCGAGCGATCATGGAAACATGAGGGACGATCGCACGCCCGACACTCACTTTCTCGGTTCCCTGAGTCTGTGTTTCGCTTGAGCAACGGCGCACAGCGGGCAGGTTGGTACCCGAAACAAGAAACGATCGGGGGCAGGATAACAAGCGAGCAGGGGACGGGGTGTGTGGGGTGGGCTGTGATAAGTGGGGGGGGAGCTGTGGGGGGTGTATGAGATCGGAGATGGCAGAGTTTCATGGATGCGTGATACCACATGCACTCTTCAACCGGATATGCCCCGAGAAGGGCCTGGAAGGAGTGAGCCGAGAATGTTCCTCCGTCCCCGCCGGGGAGGTAGTCGTTCTCTTCGAGCAGTTCCGTTCCTTAACTCCTTGAAGAGGCGGAACTCTGAAAGCTCTTCTTCGCCACGACGGACCGAATTGAACGGGATCCGAGGGCCAAGACCCAATGGAAAAGCGGAGCGGCAACCGTATCTCGCCCTCGCTGTCCATCGCGTTTGACAGATTTGTCTAGATCGGCGAAAGAATATTCGCTGTGTCACCCGGTTTCTCCTCACCGCTGTCATGAGACACGGTCGGGGCTGGCCAGTATGGCTCGTACTGAAGGAGAGGACCGTCGATTCCGACATCATCCTAGGTTTGCCTCCTTGTGGCTGCAAGGGGCGCCCTCGGCGATTTTATATAAGATGAGTAGAGTCGCCTCCCGTCGTAGAGTCGACGAAGAAGAAAGCACCGCGTCTCCCACAGGCGATGACAATCACGCGATCGACTTGGGCTGTGACGGACGTCAAGTTGGGATCCGCGCCGAGACGTCTCGTCATTGCTTTTTTACCACTTCATATTTGCTGGTGGAGATTAGGGCTGCTCATTTCCAAGTGCGGCGCCTCGTGGCTTGGTGGAGGATCACCCCGCGGCAGGAGCACGCGAAACTGGCTTTGTCGAATATCTCATGCTATCTGTACAGATAAGCTGGTTTTTAACTTTTAACACCGAGTCTCCCATAGCTTTTCACGATGCGGAGCACTCGGCCCCGAAGACCCACTTACTCGGGTCAGTGTCTTCCGACACCACCACCCCATCTGTTGTATCCGATATGATATAGCATGGCTCTCGTACCGAGTATACGTCGCGCGTCGCAATATCTGCATACAACTACAAGTAGCAACGTAGCCGCTGAGAATGTTAGATGAGCACATGGGGTAATGAATGAAGGGGACGGGCGCGCGGTGAGCGTTGGGCGAAACCCGCAAATGGGCCGAATGGGGCGTGCCCCATGCGGGTCCCCGGCGCTATCCCGGGTGTGCCAGGAGGCGTCCGGGTGGGTCGCGGGCCATGTGCGCGGGCCGGCAGATGGGACAGAGATTGAGAAACTGGGGCATCGATGAGGTTGAGAAGTAGAGAAGGATACAATTAGGCTCCGTGTGCGTCGAAGGGGGATTTCAGGGTGGCGTCTGCCAGAGGGAAAGAGCGACGGAGCGAAGGAGAGAAGGAGGCGGAAGTCACGGGGATGCCACGATTCATCTGAGCCCGCCGCCCCATCGACCTCTTCGGCTCATCTTAGTCTCGGGCAATTATCCTGCACGCCTCCCCATGACCATTCAAAACGGACAAGTAAGGCCGTGCCATCCGCCGGCCATCCACCACACTGACGTAACCGAGAGACTCCCAATGCCCGTCCATTCGGCTAGCTAAACGAGCTGATAGACGATAGCTGAGGAGCTGCGTGGGCCGCATACCTTCGAGCTTGACCGAACCCGTATTCCGGAACCCGAGGGGCCGGGGTGCTGATACCGATGGACGGGACCATCCTTGCTGCTTTCAGTGGGGGCGGCCTGGGGGGCCCCTTGGGCGCGGTGATCCCTTGATTGGCACACCCGCCCTTCTCTTTCCCGGTGGGCAATTGGGGGCGCAAGACTTGCGTACGGAGTGAGTGCTGCGACGTCGAATTATTCTTCTAGAGTTTCGTGGAGCCGGCAATAGGGACCAGCAGAACTTTGCAACGCCGACCATAACCCCGGTGAAACTCATCAATTCCCAAAAGGATCCGGCCAACCGGATAACACCCGTTCAATGACCAGACACCTACTCGCTAGTACAACTCTGCTGCCCTCGAACCTTTATGTAAACACTTCAGAGCATCCCGACGTAGCACTCGGGCCGTTTTTAAAGTAAGATGTAAAGGCCTGAAAGGGAAAGGTTTGCGTCGACGTCGTATCGGCACCTGCTCAACGCCACCCAGGGACCTTCTTCTTGACCGGGGGTTTAGGGCCGGGGGGTACGGGCCGATCTCCCTCTCGAGTTTACGGATATTGATGACGCGAGTCGTGTAGGCATAACGAGGCCCGCATAGTCTACGATTTTATAACCCCGACCTCTCTCTACGGTTCACTATCCCTGCCGTCCTAGAGAACTTCACTAACGCTAACGGGTCTCGGTTCGCTCACGAAACCTACCACACATACGGCACCATGTACGAAAAGGGGCGTTTGCTGCTTCCTGAAACCGTTTCATTGCTCCGGCGCTCAATTCTATCTACCAATCCGCTAGCTCCATCGCCCAACTCAGACAGCACATGTCATTGCCGGCCAAACAGAACCCAGCCGATCACGGCAACAGAAACGAGGCCTTAGTAGATGCGGCGGGGAGGAGACATGGAAGCCTTGATGGTGAGGCTCCCAACGTTCTGCCAGCCCTTCTTCAGCAGCGAGACGAGGTAGTTGATGGCCAACATGATGTTGGCGACCAGCTGCTCCTGCGTCATGCCGACGTTGCCGACGGCGACACCCATGCAGAGCACCTTCTTGAGCTGGAACTTGATGGTCGACTTGACCTCGTTCATCTTGCCGGTGAGGTCGTCGGCGTGCGAGACGGGCGTGGGGAACTTGCCAGCTGTAGGACCGGGTTAGAGCCTGTCTTGCATCTCATCTTCCGACGTAGCTCATGGAGATCACTTACCCTTGGAGAGACCAGGACCGAGGATACGGGGGATCTGCTTGATCAGGGCCTCGGAGGCGATGAAGGCATCGTACTTGCGCGCAAGCTTCTTGATGAGCTTCTTGTTCTTGTTGAGCTTCTTGAGATCCTCAACGGACATGGCGTCAACACCACCGTGCTTGGCACGGTCGATATCGTGCTGGTCACCGAGAATGCTGCGGACAGTCAGACGCTGCGTCTTGGCCGGGCGGCGGGAGTCGATAATACGTACCAGAGCTTCATGTTGGGGCGGGGGACGGTGGGGAGCTTGATGGTGCCCGAGAAACTATTGCGATGTCAGCGGCGGCAACTCGCAAGTCGGGTCGTCCAGTACTAACCGCTTGTCACGCTGGGGGTCATAGTTCTTGAGGCCGATCTGGACTGTTCTGTGTTAGGCTTTCGTCTCCTATCCCAGGCGGCGCGCGGGAATACTAACGCTCAACGGTCTCGAGGAAGTTGCGCTTCTTGGTGTTCTGCGAGTAGTCCAGGACCTCCCCAACCTGGGCACGCACGTTGGCTATACGCGGTAAGAGTTAGTCGATTTCTTCGAAGTCGTCCGGGGTCGTTGGTTTCGCTTGTTCGTGCGACGTACCGACTGTGATCTCTGTGGGCGTGAGGCGGTTAGTATTGCGCCAATTTCCAAAAACTTTTTCATGGCGAACTTACTCGACATTTTGGCAGTCTCCCAGTATCAATCCGATCTGGTCGTCGCGTGTTGTTGTTGGGTGTGAGAATTCGGTGATGGCGGAAGAATCTTGAGGTGGACTTCCAAGACTCTCGAAAACCGTGAAATTCGGGGTGGTGGGGTTAAACAGGGCAAATTTTCCCCACGAGGACAGGCACGTGATTGATTAGTCACGGGACATGTGAGAAAGTGGGTGCTGGGGAGTGTAAGTGGATGGAGGGGCATCGTGGGGCAATTGAGAGAAAATGCTCGCCGAGCTCATCTCGACTTGCTCATGATTGTACGTGAACGACGGAGTTTCCTCTTTATTTCTGTCATGCGAGAATAAATCGGAGCCCCATATAAGTCTCTATTGTACCCTCCCGGCGTAACACCTCCGCGCCGACATGGCCCCGAACTACCATTCCGTCACTCCCTCGGTGGTGGTAAAGGATGAGAACCCAAATGAGCTCATCAAGTTGGTCGAGGAGAAGCCTCCGGGCTCGCAGGCCGTGTATGACTCTTAAATATCTTCTTGACTGCCGGGTGTGTTTTCTAACCATATCAGAAACGCCAATGCCGTCTTCGACCAGCTCAGCTCGCGAGAGACAACCTCGAAACCCAGCACCAGCAAGATCCGAATAAGGCTCTGCGGGTTCATCGAGCAATGTTGCAAATCAAGCTCCAAGGAAGTCAGAGACTGGGCCTTCTCCAGCGAGATCTATCTTAGGCTGTTCGATCTCTACCTTGAGTGGAATGAGGCGGATACGGAAAGGTCACTGAGGCTAGTTCTAGACCTGCTGGTCAATCTGATGATCCGGGACCAGGCAAGACCACACTTTGAGTCCACTAAGCTGACAGTCCTTGATACGCTTGTCTCCATCGTGGCTCGGCAGTCCACGAAGCCCCTGGCCAAGTCCGCCATCATGGTCCTCGACCGCTTCCTCACCAAGTCCGTGGTGTCCCTGCGTGAAGTCGGAACCAAATACAAGGAGCTGAAGGGGATTGAGCCGGCCGTATCAGATCTTCAGCTCTGGAAGTCATACTTGACGGAGCTCTTCGACTGGATGAAGATACAGTTTGTATGTCCCGTCGCTGGAAAGTTCGTGGCGACCGTATACAAGCAACTCCGTGGAGAGTCAGAGGCGGGATTTCTATCGGGCTCCGAGAAGAAGCTCACTGTTGAGCTGTGGCACCAGTGGCTACTCGAGTTTCTAATGTCGGATCAAACACTCCTCGAAGGGATCAAGAACTACATCTTTATCCCTCTTTTCAAATCGGAAAGGACAGAGTCATTGGCCTTCTTGGAAATGATGAACCGACTCGACAAGGATACTGTTAGTCCGGAAGTAGATATGGATGTCCCGGCCACGCTGAGGCTCGCCTCTCTCGAGGTGGGAAAGCGTGTAGGCTTAGTGGAAGAGCCAGGTACTCATCTCTCATTGTCTCCAACAATAATTTCACCAGGGGCTAATCGATTATTAGTATACGCGCAGTCTGGTTCGAAGAAGAGTAGCCAAGCAGGACAGGTAGTACTTCAGGAAGATCTTCTGGAGCGTGTTTTGGTACATCCGTCGTACGACGTCCGAACACTTGCCCTCTCTCTGATCGTCTCATCCTCGTCGACAACGCGCCCCTATTCTCCGACTGCCTTGGCTCTTCTCAAGCGCTATCTGGGAATGTACTTTGCGGACTCTGAAGCGCGGTTTAGAAATGAACTCCTCGCCAAGCTGCGCGACATGTACAAAAGGATCAGGGGAGGGATCTTTGTGCTTCGGAGGAGTCTGATGCGAGCCAGGGCGGCCGAAGTGAAGAGTCAGAACGGGGCAGCAGAAGAGCGAAACCCTGCCGTTTACTACACCAACATAATCTCACACTCTGTATCCGAGCTAGCGTCCGCCCTCCAGCTCCATGAGGACTTTCTCCGTTGGTACCTGCGCTTCCTTCGGACTGAACTAACCCCCACGGCGTCCTACCAGCGACACATCACGTCACTTAAGGCCGCCTGCAAGATCATCCAGGTTGAGGCTGTCCCAACGAAGGCGCGGGAGACAGATGGTGATGGCGCCTTGCTCTTCGACCAGTTCGACATGACCTGGACCAGAAGCCTCCTGGACAGCCTCGTGGACCCCTTTGACGACGTTCGTGATCTGGCGGCTACGGTACTGCGGCTTCTCTTCTCCGACGACCGATACGAGAAGGCTCTGCCTTCGAACCGGGATCGGAGGCTGATACTGTCGGAGTTTTTGGACAGGGCTAACCAGCTCGCCAACCAGACTGGGAGGGCAGACCATGCTAACGGAGTTGCGCGGGCTTATGAGCTTCTGCATAGATTCTCAGGGAACACTGACGCTCAATCTGGAGTTCTGTCTGACCTCCTTGCGTCGCTGAGAGACAGGATATCATCGGCAGAGCGGAATCTGGGCACCGCCGTGCTCGACGCACCCACCCATGGCCTCTTCTCCGCGCTAAAGTTAGATCTCTCCTCTCCACTTCCTGTATCGATTGTTGCTGACCATTAATTGCCGTAGCTACATTGTCTTCTCCATCAACGAAAAGCCCCATGACAAGGAGACAATGGAGAAGGTGGACAAACTGTACCTCGATATCATCGGTTGTTGTCGTCGAATCTGGAATGTGGTTAAAGACGTCCTTTGTGATGACTCTCCCGAGGGTCACCTTCCAGATGACCTTGACGAGATGGAGGGCTTGGATACGAAGAATCTCCTAAGCTACAGTTTCAGGGCTATTGACGAGTCGAGGTAAGGTTGCAGGAGATGAGTCCACGAACGCGGCCGCTAACGGGATATGCAGCAAGGTTATGAAGACCATGATACTCGGGGCCAAGAACTATGTCGGCATGGAACAGATTTGGCCCTCAAAAGAGATCTTCATCGCCATCGGGACCTTGTCATTCCAGCAGGCGTCCACTCTCCGGCACCGAGGCGCCCTGACGACAGTATCACAAACATTCGCTTCATCTTGCCAGATGTCGAGATATTACAGCAGTAGTAACCCATCAGACAGTCTGCTCAACGTTTGGTACAAGGTAGAGCATCTCCCGACTGCATTTGTCAAGGACATTAGTAACATCCATAGGGAACCCTTGATTGCATCTTCTCTCAGAGATCCACGACGAGAAGGTCGGCAGGTATTCCTTTTATGATGATTGGGATCTTGTCCGCCAATATGGAGGTTACCATTGAGCAAGCCATGGCCAAGCTCATGGAGATCGGGAGCACGCCGGCGGCGGTGTCGGAGGCTGACGGCTCCAACTTGCCTCAGGTGCACGCCCTCAACTCGCTGACGGCAATCTTCAAGACGTCGTACCTATCCTATTCCGAGAAGAAGCTGGAGAAGTATATCCCGCTCTGTCTCCAACTAGCTGCCGACTGCCTCAAGGCGGATGTGTTCGTCGACCCTGTCCAACCCTCCTCAACCTGGATGCATCTGCTGACACTGTCTCTAGATGGGCCATCCGCAACTGCGGACTTTTACTTCTGCGCGGGCTTATGGATAGCCTGTTCGGAACTAGCGAGAGCAAGGCGTTGATGGAAGCGGGCTGGGACGGAAAGGCGAGCCGCCTGCACTACGCCAGATACCCCAGTCTCGCGCCAGTCCTGCTCGGCCTGCTAAAGAGCGGCCGTGCCATGATCCACGAGCTAACCACCATCGCTGCCGCCGAGGCCGTATTCCCTGCGCTCGACATCGTCAGGCGAGCCGGCCCGCCCGCCGCCCTGCAAGACGAGCTGCAGATGTATATTTCGGACTACCTGGCCAGCCCGGCGTGGCACGTCCGGGAAATAGCTGCGCGGACGCTCTGTTCTTGCATGCTGCATAACGAGTGGCTGGACGTGTTGAGGTCACTCCTTGTTCGGAAGGATACCGCCGGTTCCGCGAGTGAGAAGAACCGCTTCCATGGGGCTCTCATGACGGGCAAGTTCCTAGTTGAGCGGCTCGCGGAGGTGATGTCGGCAGAGTTGACAGGTAAACCGGAGATACCCCTTTCTTTGTGGAGAGTTCCGGCTAACAACATGTGGTAGCAAATTTCCAGGGGCTGGTTTCACTGCTAAAGGAGATCCGGGCTACTTGGCCGCCGGTGTTCAGGTGCCCGGACGTCTGCGCGGCGTACGTCGAGGTCTTGAACCAGGCTGCTAACTACGGCCTTCGGCTTGTTCGCCAAGGTAATCCCGCCGCGAATTCCATGCTGAAAGACCTCTTGATGTCTCCTATTGAGATCGACGAGATGGCAGAGGCCGGGCACCACGGGGCTCTCCTCCGGCTACAACTCGCCGTCCACACCGTCTACGGCCTCTACCGCGAGGAAGACACCGACCTCTTCCTCGAGAAGACCCTTGCGATGGTAAACGTGAACGTCAGTAGCCTGGTTGCAACCCTTGAGGCGCTCCCTGAGACGTGGCCGGCCGAGTATCTCTCGGAAGCAACAATCCGCCGCCTCTTCGACCTCTACATGGACGTGTGCACGCGAAGCGCGGGCGCCGAGCCGCGGGCCATCGCTCTGCGGAACTTGACAGACCTCATGGTCGACTCCCGGAGCCGCGACGCCTTGTCTCCAAGCCGTGGCTCATTGGAGGGGCTGTGGGCGAAGCTCCAGCAGGGGTCCATGAGCCCCAGTCTCTCGGACGAGATCGTGCGCGTCAGCGGGGCGATACTCGGCCACCTGCTCGCAACCGAGACGGGAGATTGGGACCGAGGCGCTGCCCTCGGGCGATTCGGCGCTCTTATAGCCGAGTCCAGCACAGACGACCAGGTGAGCTTTCATCCCTCTACACCGTGCCCTGACCATCGTGCCCAGCTAACCGTCCCAGCCCTTCGACACGCGCTACTCCGCCGCCGAATCCCTCAACTTCGCTCTCCGGACCCCGCCCCCCGCCACGGACGCTTTCCTCCCCGTCCACCAGGCGCTCTACACCCTCCTCAACGACGACGACGCCGACATCCGGCACCTAGCCGCTTCAGCATCAACCCCCCACCCCGTGATCCCCCTGCAAGCCGCCCAGACTCTCCTGTCGGCCCTCTTCCCCCTCCAGAGCAGGGCCCTAACCGCCGCGGCAGCCTGCAGGATAACGGGCCACGCCTTCCCCGTCGACGATCCGCTGTCCTGCATGTCCTCCTGGGTGCCAAGCGACATCTCGCTACGGGAGGCGCTGAGGCCAGACACCTCGCTCTTCGTCGTCGAAGCGCAGAACCTCTTCGTTGACCCCGCGCGAGACGCGAAGAGGTGGGCCGCCGTCCTGTCCCCGTCTGCGGACAAGGAGGTCCTGGATGCCCTGGCGGCGTGGTCGGCGCCGGGCTTGGAGGTCCTGGCTGAGCTTGTGGGGAGTGGTGACGGGGTGCTAGGATGGGCGTCCAGGGGCGACGTGCTGGCCGTTGTCGTGCGGATCGTTACGTGTTGCGAGGTTCTTTCTGGGAAGGGGTATCCGGATGTTGAGCGGAGGTTTGGGGAGCTGAGGGGAGAAATTGCGGTCTTCCTCTAGGCGGTCTGCACACGTCATAGACTCGAATTCCAAAGATTCATGCTGTTAGTTATTAGGCAAGCTGCGATATACAAAACGCCCCGTCTATCCTATGCTACAAAGTAAACAAAACAAAGCGAATGTATGCAAAAGAAAGGGGGGAAAACGCTCTCCTAGGCCCTCCCCCGGGCCCCTAAAACTCCAGCTTCTTCTCACTCTTCAAACCCGCCATATCACCCCTACAACTCCCACAGTACCCCTCAACCCACCCCTTAACCTCCTCCAACTTCTCCCTCTCCTTCTCCCTCTCCTCCTCCTCCTCCTCCGCCTTCCCCTTGCCCTTCCCCTTGCCCTTCGCCCCCCTCCCCCCCTCCCTCGCCAACACACTACTAACCTCCTCGCACAGCGCGTTCTCCTCCGCGAGCCAGTTCTCCCACTCGGACCTCACGACCTCCCTCTCCACGCCATTGATGACCCGCATCGCGACGACAAGATCGTGCCGGTGGGACGCGAGGCGCTGCCTCGTGCGGCGGAGGCGGCGCGCGGCGGCGCGGGAGACTGGGGATGAGAGGGCGGTGGAGGAGTCCTCGGGGGAGATGTCGAGGGAGGAGGAATTTGTGAGGGACTGGAACGCGTTGAAGCTTGTGTTTGTCAGTATTATTTTCTTTCTCTCAGAACTGAAAAAGGGAAAGGGAACAGGGGGACGCGGGGGAAATAGAACTCACCAAGCGCTGTCACCAGGCCACGAAAACTCCTCCCCAGTAGGCCCCGACGCATCCGCCAGGTCCTCAAGGTACAGCCCCTTGCTCATAACCATATTCGGCCCAATCCCAAGCCTGCTCATAACCCTCGTCGCCCTCCTCTCCCTCAACCACACCGACCCCTCCAGCGACGTAAGCGACACATTCGCCACGAGACTCAGCGCCAGCACGAGCAGAATCGCCCTGTGCGCCGTCGCGACCTCGAAGATCCGCCGCAGCGCGGCAAACGCCCACATGATGATCGACATGACGGCGCTCAGCCCCAGCGACCGCACAGTCTCGTACACCATCTCCGTCAGCGTGCGCGGCTGCACGGCCTGCTTCTTGGCCGCGTCCGCCTCCGACGGCGTGAACTGCACGGCGTCCGCCCGCCGCCCGATCTGCCCGTACACCTGAATCGCGCGCTTCGTGCGGCTCCGGGGCCCCAGGCGGCGGATCTGGTCCGTCGCGGCCTCGGCCAGGTCGTCCGCGTCGGCCGTCGCGTCGTTGAGGGCCTGCCGGTCGACGATGCTCTTGGAGAAGGGCCGGTACGGCGACCAGTCCGTGCGGATGTAGATTGCGAGCCTGCACTTTGACTTTGCGACGTGCGTGATGACGATCTTGGTGACGACGGCGAAGGACTGCGAGTGCGGGAGGTGCCAGGCCCGCTTGACGTGCGTGACGACGTAGGTGACGTGGTCGCGGTGGACGTCGATGGTCTGGCGGTCCGTCACGTCAGAGACCTTGGATCTCCGGAGGATATCGACCGACGTGACCTTGAAGCGGAACTCCCTCGTCATGAGCTCGTTGGGTCCCAGGACCCACGGCCCCTGGACGACGTCCCGCGCGTCGCGGTCGACGTAGAGCCGGGGGAAGATGAAGCTCTCGTCGCCGAATATGATGTGGAAGCAGGCCTTGGCTCCGACCTCGAAGTGGCGCTCCGCGGCCATGGCCTTCATGTCATCCGGCTCCCACGTAACGGGCGCCGACGGGAGGTGAACTTGGCTCCTCAGCCTCGGGCGCTGCCGCCCCGAATGGCCACGGATCGCGTGTGGCCGCGGAGGCCTGAGGAGGTGCCTACTCGATTCTCCGGCCCTATCCACAGAGGTATCGAGGTCCAGGTCATCCCAGCTCTCCACACCGGGGCTCTTCCCCTCAAACTCCTCCTCTTCGAGACATATTAAGTGGGTGATGATCTCGTCCACGTGCATGGGCTCCTCGGCCTGCAGATCGTCGACGAGGAGGTTCAGGCGCGCGTGGAGGAGACGGACGTCCTCTAGAAACGTCTTGATAGTGATCTTGGTGAGGCCCGTGTCGTTCATATCCTGGCTCAGTCGCAGGACGATGAAATCGCAGTCCCTGCCTGGATTCGCCGTGACCTCGGCGATGAAGTCGAGCCCTATCACGTACGCAACCACCAGGCCCAACTGGTGTCCGTAAAAGTACATGCTATCGGGCGTGACGTAGACGCGGCCGTTCCCAGCGAGAGTCGGCCCTTCGAAACCGCTCTCGCCAGAGCTCATCCAGGTAGCACGGAAGACGAGCACCAGCTTCTCTGCCATGGGGGCCGTAGGGAACAGGAGCCTGAACTGGGGATGCTGTGCCTTCAACTCGGGAGGGTATCCGGGGGGGAATGTCTCGGGAGACTGTCTATCGGCGTGGCTCGATCCGCCGTGCCCGGCGCTATCGTCCCTCGACAGGGAAGCACTCTCGAGGGCGTCAGCGTTGACCATCCTGTTGTAGTTGACATTGGCCGAGCTATAGACGGAGCTCCACGGGTTGCTCCCCCAATAGTTCGCCATGACGGCCGTTGACATGATGCGAGAGACGTCGGGCGCGACGCCCCGTTCAGCCGTCGCAGTCACGGCAAACCGGCTGAGGTTCGTCGATATCGGAGGGGGTGCCAGGTAAGCCGGCGCGAGACTGCCGGGCGGAGCCTCAACCCCGGAAAGGCCGCCCGACGGGGCGGGCTTCGACGCGGGGCTTGGGCCAGCGCTGCCGTGACCTGCCATGAGACTCGCGAGGCCGCCGGCTTGTCCGAGACCAGCCGACAGCGGCGGCTCGTTCGGCAGGACGCCAAACGTCGCCTTTCTGTGGAGGTCGAGTTTCTGGATGATTCTTGCTGCGTGCTCCCTGTTGCTCTCGCCATCCTCTCGGCTCAAATCCCTGCCCAGGTTGGAGATGGAGCGACGGGCCGACGGGTTGACATCAAAGCTTCCCCGCTGCGCCAATCCCAGCGGCTCGTTGGGGACAGAGAGATTCGACTGCCCAGTATCCTCGCCTCCCGTGATGGCGTCGAGGACCTTGGCAGAGAATTCCGGGATCATCGGTGCGGTTATCGAGAACGCCGGGTTCGCGCCGCTCGGAGATGATGCGCCGTCCTTGGCCATGCTCGCCTCGAACGCGCGCTTCTTCGCGACCTCGAAAACCTCGAGCCAGTCGGACAGCTCCCCCTGCGTCTCGGCCTGGAGGATCATGGTCTGGCTCTTGGTCTTCACCTGGAAACAGAACCGACGGTCCTCCGCAACCACAGGCTTAGCGTTGCATAGGAGAACCCCGATTTCGTCGCCCTGTAGCACCCCGTGGGGTGCTTGCACGAGCCACCCAAAGATGCCATCACGGCAGTAGAACCACCGGCGGATCCACGACGTCCTGGCAGGCTTCCCAGTCACGACCTTGAGGAACAGCCAGCCCTGCCGTTCCGAAATCACAGGCTCCCCGTCCTTGGGGACATTGGTGGAAGAGGGGCCACGGGTACTGAGGAAGGGAACCGTCGAGGCGCTGTAGTCCTCTAGGTCTCTGGACGGCTTGGACAGCAAAAGGGTTGCTTCGCCAATCTCCCTCCTCGCAAGATGCACCTCCCTCCGGAAGACACCCTCAGAGGACTCCATATCCTTGGACCAGCCCAGCACGCGATCAATCTCGGATTGCCACTTCATCGAGCTCGGCGACCCGCCATGCTGCTGCCTCAAGAGGTTCCACAGTTCGGAAGATATCCGTATGAGCAGCTTGTCCAGGGCCTGGCGGAACTGCGGCGCCCACAAACAGTAGTCCAGCGAAGACTTCAGATAGGCCTTCCTCGTCTCGAAGACGGCAAACGCGTCTTCCCGCAGAGACGAGGGCTCCTTGGACTTGGGCATACCCAGGTATCTGGCCAGCGTCCCGTCAAAGGCCTTTTGCGCGTTATCCAGGGTCCGCCTCGTCTCCTTAAAGTTCCTTAGATCGTTATTGATAAACATCCGTATGGGCTCCACGGCGATGGCCTCCATCCGCCTGGCCATCGACTGGAACTGGGTCCAGTGGTCCTTCGAGGCGTCGCCCACCCGCTTCAGTGCCAGCTGGGTATACTCGTGGTCCATGACGGTGTCGGCGACGGTCTGGGCGGGGACGAGCTTGCCGAGGTAGGCGCTGATGGAGTCGTCGAGGGCCATTATGTCCTGCGTCAGCCTCGACGTGGCCTTGAGGTAGCCGTCCAGCCATCGCTCGATTCCGTCGACCTGCTCGGCGAAGTGGACGGCGGTGGCGCGGAAGGTGGGAGAGTCGAGCGCGGCTTCGGTCAGGGACACGGGGATGATGGGGCTGCGGCGCGAGGTGGGAGCCCGCGTGGGTTCCTGGTCCGGCGACGGCGAGCTTTCCACCATGGTCGCGGCTCGATCGGGGGTTTGGGGCTTCGGTACTCAGCGCATGGGACGCATGCTAGTTGGATTGGGAGGTCTTGTGATGGTTGAGGTGTGGTGTTGCAGTGCCGTTACTGCGGTTGGGAATGCAGATGTCGTCATCTGGCCGTAGATCGCCCTGGGCGCATGGCGCGCTAGTACTACTTGGGACCACTAGCCACAGGACCAGTAGGCAGCTTCAGTGGAAGTTGCAGAAGCTGCAGCGGGACAGTTTGGCAGGAATAGGGCGTCGGCACCGCTAGCCGTCACCCCGTACGCTCGCTTTTGGAACACTGCCACGGCGGGCGGACAACCTCTGCTGGCTGGAGAGAACCTCTCGACGATATCCCCGTGGCTACTCATTTTTCCGTGAATATTCAGTAACAGCACCATACTTACACGCCGCATAACGTGCAAGGAGGCGCAGAAATACTCATCTTATTTGTAATTACAGGGGGAAGGATCACACCAGCCACAGATGGCAGCGATACGACCGCATAGACCGAAACCACATACGGCGTATACGCTCAGCGTCCGCACAAGCCCCGTTGTAAACGTGTACAGGCGATAGTGCTCGGCACACGAGAGTACTAGAGTTACGAGTAAAGACGCCCCTGACACGAAGCTTGACCCGCATCTGAGATTATCAAATAGGGGCAACGTTGTTGGCGGGCGCCTGAGACGGGCATTTGATCTATGTCACACCGTCTCCACTGGAGGAGGACGGCATGTTGTCCAGTACCCGAGACATCGTGGGCCTCCAGCATACTCAAAGCCGTCAAACTCGATAATAAACTGCCGTGCCGCTTCGAAGGAATACCCACGCCGAGCTCGGCGCTTATCTCGTACTACAACAGCGACAACTCATCACCTCCATAGTGTCCGCATGATGGCGGCTCTCGACAAACCCCACGCTATAACTCGTTTCAACTGGGAAAACGTGACTGGATTCCCTCAAGCTCCCGGGCAAGCTTCACACCCCGAAATGACCGCCAAGAAACGGGCGCCCGGCCGGTGACGGAAGAAGGGAAGAAGGGAAGAAGAGAAGCGCCTCCCCACGGTCACGAGATCAACCAAACCAGGCAGCTCCTCCTGACAGCACATCGCCTTACCCCAGCTGACCCATCACCGCCCGAGCCGGAGGTTTTCAGCGCCACGAGGCTGGACCCATGCCGTCGGATCGCAGCCCGAAACCCTGCCGCAACCACCCGCGACACTGACCCGATGACGTCGTTTCTCCTTGCCGCTCGCACGGGAGCTCCCCCGCCGAGCCGTCGCGGTCCCATGACCTCTTCCCGACGCGCGGGGGGCCCCGGGGCCAGGTTGCACGCCGGGAGGCGGTCAAGAGGGGAGACCCGTAGCCGATGGGAGCGGTGTGCTGGCGAAGAGCGAGCGGGCGGCCTCCAGGCGGGTTCTCACTGGATCCCGCGCCCTCCAAGCCTGTGCGTCATGTGATCAACAGCGGCAACAGGCGGCCGGAATCGCCAGTGCAGGGCCGCGCAGGCCGGACCCGGGGACCCAGGACCGTGACGTCCACGTCTCGGCCCAAAAATAGACCTCCGCTCCAGCGCTGCTGTCGGGCTTGATCCGCCAAAGAAGGCGCAGTCCCTTCGCCTCGGCAATCCGCGTACACTCACCTACGATCCGCAACTCGGTCGTCACAGGGCCACGAGGACGGGCGACGCTTCTCCAAGCGGAATGTCCGCCTGTCTCCCAGCTCGCACAAACGCTACGTTGCTCCTGTCCCCCGCAACAAAGTCCCCCCGAGCAAGACCAACCCAACCCCCTTCCCTCTGCATGAGCTCCGGATGCAACATCCTCCTTTTGCCCCGAAGCCCGTCATGCCATGTTATTATTGACAGAGGGGCGCCAAGCTGGGGGCGTCTAGCTTTGAGTGTGAAGGTACCTTTGCGCCGGGACCAAAGACGATCTCCACACCCCCTTCGCTTCGTCGTCTCCGGCCGAACCTGGGGGTTTGCGGAATAGACAACATGGCCAGATCTTCGTATCGGGGCCAGTGCGCGCCTACGCCTCGCCTTGACGCGTCTCCCCTCTCCTGGGACGGGACTGTGACCATCCTGGCCTTTAGGCTCGCTGCGTTTGACACTGCTCCGCTTCTATTGCTTCCTGCGTCTTATACGCTTGGCCTTGGCTGGCTGGGCCGGGGCCTCTTCGCTGCTATTGGATCACGGCAGCCTATCGAGATTTGACGAGATGATCGTTCTCTCGCACATCCTCGTCGAGGGATCCCCCGTGTCTGGTGATATGATATATCTGTAATATCAAAACCGACATGCGTCGACTCGGGCGTCTAGGGATGTCATCCGGGCCCCAGCTGGACCCCTCGGTGCAACACCGTACACACAAGTAGAGCCCCCTTCCCTGCCGCCCCTCATGCCCCAGCGATAATGTACATGTACCCGGTCCCCAAATCCCATCTCGAGTTTAACCCAATGCAGACCATCCCCGATATGGGGGGCAACACCACGACGAGGACATCATGGTCGACGCCCACCCATTGGCCCATTTCCGACAGCCACGCTCTTGAATTCTGACCAATGAGCATGTGGAAGTGCCCTCTCTCGGCGCAGTACCCACTTCGGCTCGTGCTAGCATTCAACGCCGAGGACCAATCAGCGCCCGTAGACGCCACTTCACCTCTCTTCCCCTGTCACCACCATCTTCGCCAATATCGATCGAGAGGCTGGCACTCCTCGAAGCTCCCACCCTTTTTGTCCGGAGCGATTTTTGATCGGGGGTATACGTACGACGAGAGCGGGCTCCGAGGGACGACGGATCCTCCCAGTACTGCAATTGACAAACCGAGTTCTTCCCGGCGCTAACACTCACTAAGAAAGGGGCAGCAGGCGGGCCGAGAAACTCCCCGTCCACCACGCGCTAACGGGGTACCCAGACTCCCTGTCTTACCCCGGATGGGATGGCTGTCATCCGCGAGGGTTGGCCGGGCGGAGCTCGGCTGTTTCCAAGCGGGCTGTTCCCCACCCCTCCTTCTGTCCTCGCCTCTGTGCTGGGAATAGCGGGAAGCTAGGACCAGTGGGGTTGGGGCCGCGAGGGTGGACAGGCCAGAATTGACGCCGTCCGCGGCGCATCAGGAGTTTCATGTCCTCTTTTAACGGACGCACGTTGTTACCAATGGAGACGGCGTGCAGGAGATCGTGCATTGCCTCGCAGGAGGCAGATGTCGATTCCCCTTCCCGGCATGTCGAATCCCTCGGCAGCATAGGTCCGTCCTTTTGGCTATGCAGAGTCTCGATAGCTTCCGACGTCAAGTCAGCTCGCTCGAGGAAATTCCCGTCACTGGTAAAAGATAACGAGGCGTAATTTCCACAGGCACACGGCAATCTCGAGGGGAAACAGAATGGTGGACAGGAAGGGAGAACAGAGTCCTCGGCCTCATGCACCCGTTCGCCACCTCCTTGCCATTATCAGCGGCATGCATAAGCGCAGGTCGAACCAAAACAGCTCGATGGGTCCGCACCGCTAGCCGACGAAGACCAATCCGTCCACCTGCGGAAGCTCGGGTCCCCCAGGCGTCGGCCGCGGTCGCTCATGGCACACCCCTTGAGCTGGTTTCCTGATTGCACCCACTCTTTGTTCGTGTTCCGCGGCTTTGTTTCATCCGGTGCTGTGGGATTGGAAACGAAAACGGCGTGTGGTGGTCGTCGAGGAGTGCTTGCGTGGAGGGAGTTGAGACGGCAGAATGTCACTTACACCCCTCCTGGGGAGGGCTTGGTGGGCCAGGGCAAGCTGAACAGGCGAGGCGTGCGGCCCCAATGGAAGCACTGTACAGTGAATAACACTGTGCCCGCCAAGACGCACGCCCCAAGACGAGTACAAGGTACAAACGGTCCCCACGCTTGCGCAGCGCACCTTCCCTCACAGGCCAAGAAAAAGAAACGCAGGAGCAACCAGGAGCGAATACGTCGTAGGCCGGCATCAGGGGCCACGAATATGAGTCAGATTGGAGTCTGGTAGCGCTTGCCGGTTAGAGACTTCGGAAGAGGGGTTTTCTTTAGCGTGTCTGCTCGGTATGCATCCCAATCGTGAACTCGCGTCTGGGGAAGCGCCAGCAATCGACCCGATGTACACTGGAGGGTGACGGTCTTCGGACGAAGCTCTGAGGCGGCCCAGAAGATGTGTCGAAGGGTGTGATGGGGCCCCAGTCGAGGGAGTTCGGACTGTGATATGTGACGGCCGGCCCTACAATGTGTGATCGTCTGTTGATGTCGGGGTGGGCAATATCCACCTGCGAGGTAAAAGGCGACAGTCTTACTCGGCCATGATGCGCATGCTACGTATCAGTTTCTTCGAAAAGGTGAGACCCGTTGTCTTAACTGGGCGGTAAGGTTTGGTGCACGTCTCAGATGCCGACGGGGGACCCGGAAATGCCCATGGAGACTCACAATAGCATCGGATAGCAATGGTATGGAAGTGGCCGACTGGTTTGCGTGTCATCTATCGTGGGGCGCACGAATCTTGCAAGCTGCTGACTTCATGAGTTGTGAGGCTTGGCAGAGGCATCCGTGCGTTGAGCTCGAGATCTCGCTCGCCCTGTTTCCAGGGCCGCCAATGACCCCCATAGGCTGGCCGACTGGAAGGATTGTCGGTGCTCTGTACGACGAAGTGGACTGCAAGATGCCGCATGTCAAGGCGTGCTGCAGCTCGAGTCTAGCATCGTTAAACCGGCCACTTCGAACGGGCGAGAAAGGACTTATGCCTCGGCAGGGAAGATGCCGTCACTGGCAAAAATTCTCGGCCACTCCGTCCGCTATATCTGCACCACGTAATGGTGCACCGGCGCCCTCCCGCAACGATGGGTCCTGGTGGCGCAGCATACGCTGCCTGCAGTGTCCAGGAGGGCTTTCAGCCGTTTCGCGACCAGAGCCCCCGCCCGTCTGCAGTTGCGCATTCACCAGCGCAGCGTATCTGCAAGCTGCGGGTTTCGTTTGGAGCACCGCCCCTCCGGTTTTTCGCCTCCTCAGATCCTGCCGGCCTGTCCACGAATACCACGGGACCACTCCACCAGCCCGGCCCGTGTCGTAATGGCCCCTGGAGGACTTGGCCGATGGATGCGAGAGTCCGGACCTAGTATTACCCACCTGGCCCGTCCATCGCCTCGCTCCGTCATCGGATGGCGTAATTTTCACCCTCACATGAAGAGGGGCGTTGGGTGATCCCTTGCTGAGCGGTTACCCCTCCTCCCCATGGAAGAAGCCCTGCGATCGGAGAGTGGGGCAGAGTCAAGGTGCCACGGACCGATGCGGGCTTAGCGTCCCCGACTTGCCGGTCGTCGTCGAACCTTTCGCCATACTCGGTAAGTGGGAAAAGCAGTTTGCCACACGCTTGTTCAGGCCCGACTCGAACTCAGGGCGGCCTCCCGGTGAACGTGTCTTGCTTGCAAAGTCTGTTGTGTGGAGGCGCGTACATACGGGCTCGTGTTGTCCTGCAGCCAAGGCGATCGGCGGTTGTTTCTATGTGCAGTAGATGGCTCGGTATGAGGCGCACCTTCCAGCCTGGTTTTGGGATTCCAAGGCCTAGAGAAGGCGCGATGCCGGCTCAAGTCGTGCAAGGGGTGTGCTGTCCTCGTTGCTTCCTTCCTGTCGAAGCTACAGTGTCGTCACCCTAGTTTTTTACTGTACGGCGTCCCTCTCGCCTTGACACGGCTTCTCCGCGCCTGGAAGCCACCCCACACGCGAGTAAATCTGAGAGTGATGGAGGGGCGTGGCCTCAAGCGGACCACGGACGGCAGACGGAAGGGGAATGTACCATGTACCTCCGCCAAGGCCCGACCCCGGTCCTGGAGAATCGGCTTCGGCTGCCCAGCAAGCGGCGCTCCTCGCCGTACCCCCCTCCCCACACGGAAGGAAGTGCCCAGAGTTCTCGCCCGTGCTTGCAGCTCAGCGCTGGGCCCGCCGCCAGCCCGGGGCTGCGGGCCACACTGCGCCCCACGCTGGCTTCAGGTTCCAGGCTTTTCCTCGGGGCGCTTCTTGGTAGCGCCGTGGCAGGTTGGCAGGCCATGCTCAGGCCCGGGCTGGCTCCCTCTCCCGGCCGGCGGGCCACCCCACGACTATATCACGAGCCCACCCTTTCACACCGACCTCACTCTTACCCTCTTCTTCCCCCACGAGCACCTCGTCCTCCCTTCCTTTTCCATTCTTGACGGTAGCCGGGCGCGTAAGCTAATTCCTCGTTTCGGGACCGCCAGCTCCGTCGAGCATCATTTACTTTCTTATTCCATTTTATTCTCGTCCTCCCTTCCCCCTGCTTCCTTCTGCCATCAGTCCTTGCCCGTCTCTTGTGTTCTGTGGACCTGTCGCTGGCCGGAAAGAACGCACGCTCATCCTCGGCTTACGCCGTCTCTGACATCCGACTTCAAGCCTCTCCGCTCGTCTTCCGAACACCGATCCCTCCTCACGATGCCCCCTCAACTATTACCGGCTTCGGCTGCGGCCTTTGCGCCGAGAGCCTCGTCGGTCAATGTTGTCCTCGGATCTAGGGTCGAGCCGTGGCTGACACAGACCCTGAAGCGTGTCAACCGGGTGAAGCGTCCCCTCAACAGTGTTCCCCAACACCAGAGATGCCTCACCGAACTGCTCTCATCACCAGACGCCATATGGACCCTCACCTCAGTCATGCTTCCAAAGGCCCCAGAGTCCGAACTGCGCAGCGATCCCAACCCCCTCGTCGAGGCCCTCTTCAACTACCAGCTGATGCACGTCGAGGCGTACATAGTGCATGTGGATATGGTCCTACGTAACGAAGTCGCCTTCAAGCTTACCGCCGACTCCATCGAAGCCCTCGTCGAGTACCACAAAGACATCTTCTGCGTCGACGCCAAGGCGAACAGCATCGACTGGCCGGAAAAAGAGAAGCAGTGCAAGATCCTACACGAGGAGTTCGTCCAGGCCATCAACAGGTTCGTCTTCCGCGCCCACGTCTCGGCACTCGAGGGCCTGGAAGACGGCGGCACTGGCGAGCTGCTCTGCGGCAGGAGTGAGGAGGTCAAGGCTGCCATCGACTCGATGATGAAGCCGCTGCCCCCTCCACCACCGAAGATCATCGAGCCCATGCGACATGCGCCGCCACTCTTGCCCAGCTCGCCGGTATCCGCATCCATGTGGTCCCAATCAACGCCCGCGACGAGTCTCCCTGCGGTAGAAGCGTGGAGGATCCTGCCGTCAAGCCCTGGCATCACCTCGACTTCGGCGGATTCCAACACCATCTGGGCGGGCATGAACATGGGCGACATGGCACATGCCCAGGCATTCAACACCCCGTTCACCTCGGAGGGTATGTTCTACAGCACTCCCCAGGTGACGGCGGCGATGACGGCGGCGCTACCCCTTCCCAGCATGCTGGCGCCGGCTCAGTGCGGCATTAGCATGGGGTACGGGAGCGTCGGCTGGGATCGATACCAGGACTACACGTCGATAATGTGACAACCAGCGCCCGCTGCTGAGGACGAATATCCGGTAGTCACGACCTCGTGAGCATTTCCTGCCCTCGGACAATCCCACCTCGCGACCGTTTCCCGGAGAACAAGTTGTTGAGGACCGTTGCGCGCGCCTTTGTTGATCTCCACGGCATAGAAGCGTTTTCATACTTTTTGAGGCATATTTGGGCGTTTTGGTTTTTGTTTCGTTTTGCATATTATGAACCGGTGCTCGGGGGAACACTTCTGCTTGTCGACTCGAATCGCCTCGACTGGGCTATCCGAGGCGTGGGGTGCCCGGTGTCCCCTAGTGGGATGCCGTCTTCGCATCGTTGCCTCCGTCATAATTCTCGGGTTCGCAAGCGAGCATCTCGGTTTTTTCTGGTCCTTTCATCTGCAATCCGGAACACAGCAGAGGTTTCTGAGGTTTCGTCAAACCGCCAGCCGGCCGGTTCCTCCTATGGCCGGGGCGGACCGACACGACGTCGTGGCTGGGTCCCAGCAGCGGGCATACAAGAGCTAGCTCCTTGTGGGGGCTTTTGGCAGCAGGGCAGGATACCCCTTCTTCTTTCTGTTTTCTTTCCCCGGCGTTCATTGCGGTATACCGGTGGCTCATTCCCAGTTATTTCATCTCTTTTGACTTACAAGATTTCCCCGTCTAAGAGGATCGCAGCAATGCACCTACCGACCAGCCCGGCACGGATCCGGGACAGCAGCAATTCGTTTGGATATATCAGTTGCCTGTTGTTTTCTTTTCTTCTTCTTTGTCTTGGGTATTGCATCTGTTTATTTTGTCATGGTTTATTGAGTCATGGGTTTACGGATATGGATTTTACGGCATGAAGAGGTCTTCTTAGAGCACGATACCCC